>JAPVCE010000027.1:0-45306 GCA_029606265.1 Paecilomyces dactylethromorphus
AAAAAAAAAAAAAAAAAAAAAAAAAAAATTCACAACTCCACATCCGGAGTATATGTGCAGCTTGTAATAATATTATCGTAATCCCCTTATATATTTTAGTGTCCAGTAATGTCGTGATATGTAAAGTGACAAACTTTCCCCCCTTCTTATCTTGGAATAATTTCCAATTCCCAGGTGAGCGCCAAGACCTTTTAGGATGTCGGCTGAGAATGATTTTTTTCGGCCGCGAGCATAGATTAGATTAGATGACATCACCTTACATTCTAGCTTAGTGCTTTTGCTGTGAGCACTCACTGGATAACGACCAGAGGACTATTTATAGTTGTTGTCTGGGAAATGAATAGTAGAATTTAGCTGCTAGTTGATAACTGCTCGTGTGCGTAGTAGATGACGAAATACTTCGTGGTCATCTCGAGATCCATACGCTTAAATGCGGGGGATCTTTGGCATGCTCCTCTGTCTTTAGTTCTTCTGGAAATTCTTCTGATGTAGGGGGCTGGAACTAGTATGGCAATAGAAATATTTATCTGCAAGTACATACATGTACTTGCAGATGGCGCACTATAAATATGAGCCAGGTCTAACGGGGTGCTTCATATTCTCCGGGTAAAGACTCTACCCTGGCAGTTAAAGAGTTTCTGTCCTCTGGATTCGCCTGGACGCCCCACGGGTCGGAGAATCGCAACCGATACGAGATCTACGTTAGCGGCGATAGAATTTCTATCTAGTCACATGACCTTAGTTTTTCGACAAATGTCTGGAATGCGCCTTCTTCAAACCATTTCACGCCATTCATTGTCTATGCACATCGATCAGTAGCCGTTGATACGACTCCAGATATCTTATCGTAAGTGCCCGCTCATATCCCAGATCAAGATACCATTATCAGTCCCGAGGGCTCTTATCATTATCCTTGCCTAAATTTTCCGAACCCTTCGCCCGAACTTTTTTTTTAACAGTTCCCCGCACTAACCAATGAAATGACAGTCTTTTCGATCTTTTCTTTCTCTCTTTTCATCTTGTTTTCTACAATCGTTCGATAAACAGTTCTTGAAGCTCTTGAAGCACTCAAAGAAAATGTCGGCCAAAATACCCAACGAAATCAAGCTGCTTTCTGGAACCTCGCATCCAGATCTCAGCGCGAAGATCGCAGACCGGTATGCGCGTTAAACTTTCAGGAACATAAACTGTTGAGGATGAGAGAGCTGGGATTGACATTGTCGCAGACTCGGTATCGAGCTTGCGAGGGTCATTAGCATGAACTACTCCAACCAGGAGACGAGCGTCACTATTGGAGAGTCCGTTCGCGACGAGGATGGTGCGTACTTTAGCCTGCTGTCTTACTTGGTCATTTCTTCCAAGAAATATGCTTATACCACCCTTAGTCTATATCGTCCAGTCTACCGCCCCCGGAGAGGTCAATGATGGTCTCATGGAACTCTTGATCATGATCCATGCATGCCGCACTGCCTCTGCGCGTTCGATCACTGCGGTTATTCCCAACTTCCCTTACGCTCGTCAGGATAAGAAGGTACATCCGAACGAAAGAATCGGTTATGGGAGCATTCTAACAGGTTGTATAGGACAAGTCTCGCGCTCCCATCAGTGCAAGGCTGGTAGCCAACATGCTGCAAGTTTCCGGTTGCGTAAGCAAGCCCTGACAAAAGGAGGAGAGGGGAAGCAAAAACATGATCGCTGATAGCCCAAATCATAGAACCACGTTATTACGATGGACCTGCACGCTTCTCAGATTCAGGGATTCTTCAACGTCCCTGTGGACAACCTCTATGCTGAACCATCGGTGTTGACCTGGATCAGGGAGAACCTCGACGTTGAGAACTGCGTCATCGTCTCTCCCGATGCCGGTGGTGCCAAGCGCGCGACTTCCATCGCTGATAGATTAAACACGGCATTCGCTCTTATCCACAAGGAGCGTCCTCGCCCTAACGTTGTTGGACGCATGGTCCTTGTTGGTGACGTCCAGGACAAGACTGCCATCCTGGTGGATGACATGGCTGACACTTGCGGAACGGTACGCCTGCAAGTCCAGTCAGCTACAAATAAACTGTCTTAAACATGTACTGACTTATCGGTGTTCTACAGCTCGCAAAGGCAGCGTCAACCGTCAAGGAACATGGAGCGAAGGAAGTCTTTGCGATTGTTACCCATGGTATCTTGAGTGGCAATGCCGTAGAGACCATTAACAAGTCGTGTCTCACTGGTTTGGTGGTAACAAATAGTAAGTCATGATGCGATCTCTATACCTCATACGTACAAATGCTAACCTATCTTCGAACAGCCGTTCCACGTATGTTTCCTGGCCCTTATTCCTGGTTTCAGGACATATCCTGAGCCATTTAACTCTCTGGAAAACCTAAATGCTAACCTTTCCTGTTCAATAGTTGGTGACAAGATTGACCGCTGCCCTAAGCTTTCAGTCATTGACGTGTCGGGAACTTTGGCCGAGGTAAGACAGATACATATCTTCGATTAAATGCAGGCGATTCCTAACGTCCATATAGGCTATCCGAAGAACGCACAACGGAGAATCAGTGTCGTACCTGTTCAGCCACGCTGTATAGATCTGACTGGATCAGGTAACGATATACAGGGATGCCTACTCTATTGAAACAAAAAAGATCATGTTTTGGCGTTTGGATTGCAGGCTAGCATACTCTCTCATATAGAGCTGGAAAAGAGTATGACATATTCCATTCACGGAGTCCAGGACGGGAACAATTTGCCCTCGGTTTTAAGGAGAAGGCGCAAACTAGAAATCCTCCAGCAAATCCAAACCTATGGCCTATGACTCGCACCACTACAAGAGATTCTGCGATATACCACGGGGAGTGTCTCTTGAAAGTAAACACAATTGTGTCTGGCCTATCTCTTTCAAGCGAGCGCGATACTATATTGCGCTAAATAGCAAGCTGAAATCAGCCCTACAGGCCACAGATATTGGCACGATCTTTCTCCGCGAGTCATATGCGAATTCACTAATTTGTCTTGGTATGAATTTTGTACTTTATAGATCAATCATACAGAGACTTTTTTTGCTGGGATTTCTCTGGAGCATGTTCATTATTATGATTTGTTCTTATGATGCTTGTGAAATGATTTCGGGGGAAAACGAGATACTGCGATGACTAGTCGTATATTGAAAGATTAAGGGGAGACTTGATTGCAAATGTGCAAAGCTAGGAATCTTTCCGTGTACAATTTCATGGGAAGATATTTTTTTGTGGTCTAATAACTCCGGAGCAAATATCCTAGCCGAAATCTGATTTCTAACCACCTCTACCTTAATTAGCGAACTTTGATGATCAAGTGAAAACAAGCTGATGCATATGACGCAACCGCGGCAATAGTAATGCTTAGAAATGAGACTCCTTCCAATCGTCCAGCAGCTTGTCCACATTTTCTAACTTGATTCCCATTTCCGCCTTCCTTGCATTGATAAGCTCATATCTCTCTTTCACCAATGCAAGAGTCTCCCTTTTCAAATTCGTTATTTGACCTTTGCATAAATAGGACTTCTCGGGTTCATACTTGTACGTCCAGAGGTCCATTTCGGGTCCGTCCAGTTCCTCAAGTCTTCTTTTGTCTTCGAGGGCAAAATCATACCCCAGGCACACAGGACATGACATGTCGAATCCACAACTGGCGAAGAGATCTGGAAATCGTGTACTGACACCGCCACAGCCCGGGCAAAACCATCCCGATCCTCCGCAATGTGGACAGGTACCATGGAAATAATGCTTGAGGACGTCCCTGGTGAACCTTGTCAACGAGGCTAGTCCGCGATAGGGCTTAGAGTACTAATTGGTACTCTGGCACTTCATAAAATGGGTCTCGTGAGGGGGGAATTACCTTCCATGAGGATTCACAATGAGAGTAACATCTGAAGAGTCGTCTTTTCCATCCGTATCGACAGAGCAAACCGATTTGAGAAAGTCATCCAGGGAATTCCCTCTGAGGTCTGTGGAATGGTCGTAGTTGATACAAGTAGCGCGATGGACTTCATCGTCCTGCTCAGATTCGTTGTCTTCCTTAACGTAATAAACCTTTGGACCATACTGTGTCCAGCAGCCTGCGTAATCCGGAACATGAAAATTCACCTCCTCCACAGTGATGGAGGAGGTGCTTCGATTGGTATCAGAATCACCAGGTGCGGACTTCACAAGAAGCATGTGCGCCTCTCTGGACTTGTAGGCAAGAATGAGGTCGTCCCGTTTGACAGCTTCATTCATAGTGAGAGGAGCCATAGTTGATGAATTACGGCTTGTTTTATTAAGTCTGTGATTGTACGAAGCATTCACGGGAGATGAAAAAGATGAGACGAGATTTGACCTAAGTAGCTTAGGAACTGGCTGTCAAGCAGGAGCTAGGCAACAATCGGGGGAATGTCCCGACCAAAGTTTGTCTTCACCTTGCCTACGAAACCATCGAGTGAAGCATTTGAGGGGAAGTTCCTTGTCCTTGTGCGGAGGTCCCCCCTTCACATCATGACGGTTATATTGCCCTGCAGATGCCTGGGAGTCCAAGACTTCTCCAGCTCGGTACTTGCCATGCAAGTAATAGCGCTATACACGTTTATCTAGTTGACCTATCTAATCATAGTAAATTACGTTTTTGTCTTCCATGGAACGAGCTAATCGGACGATTACTAAATTTATCCAATTATTCCGGTCCTCATAGCGAGACTAGTTTCTGATCATATATACTATTAGCCAGTACTTCATTTAGCATAGGAGGGCACCTTAAAGTTTCATGGTTTTATTAAAAAAACGCCGAGTCGCAATGATAGCTCGCAATTATCATAATATCAACCTAGGCCTATTAACAGCGTTTCCGAGGGCTGTATAGTTAAGACACTTGGCAAATTCAAGGCCTGCTGGTCACAGTACTTATGGAACTTCTTTTTACAGAATGAAAGCTATGGGGATCGGATCAGTATCTGATTCCGGCCTTAGAAAGTCCACATGTGAACCCTTGGCCAATCACCACAACATCTTGGGACATCACTTATTGTTTCATGTGGGACGAGGGCGGCAGAAATTATCAAAATCCAACTATATAACATGAGAATGCCACTCGAATAGCTTCTGACATGGTAAACTTACCAGCTCTTCCAGATGGGCCTCTGCATTAAGTTCCACTGGGGTTTCTTGTTCTATACGCCGCTCAGCAAGAGATATTAGGGAGAAAGAGCCTGACCAACGTTTATATATATGATGAGTATAGGGCCGGCCTATCCTGGTTATTGAAACAAGCATTCCTCCGTCTCTTTTGAGGTTTCAGGAAAATAGATACGAAGTTGTGGTTTTCTAATTCCGGCGGTTCTGTGAGGATCGTGACTCTTATTAGCATCAGGATGGTGAGCAAAGGGACAATCATTGAGAAATGGCAATTTGTTCCACCTGGGACTTCATCATCACTATTGACAAGGACTGCACTTAACCAGCTTCGGCAACAGCAACCAGCCCCGATACCACCTCTTGTTCAACAACTGGCAACCGTGCAGTGATTTTATGTTGCTCAAGAAATCAAGATCAACATAACCGGATTGAAGGTAGCCCGCTTATCATTCCATTTGAGACTCCTTTCGACTGTCTGCATCAAGGAAATGGTCATGATCCCCTGGCAAGGATCTGGAAGCTTCAGTCAAATATCCTACAGGCACGGCAGCGACAGGGTTCTACTGAAGATCCTATACCAGAGGCCGTCTCGTCATGGAAGAGTACACAATACACCATATGCAAATGCGTAATCAGTGTCGACCTTGCAAATGGGTTCGAGTAGTGCAAGAACTCGAATTGAATCCAACTTGAGAAGCCGGGAACTCTTCACATTGCACTACAGCCCTGGTCGATACTGTGGCGAGGTGAAATAGGGATGTGTCTCTATTGAGATAGCTAAAGTATTCCCGGATTGCGAGGATAAGTTGGTCATGGAGTAGGGATTTGGAGGGGCTTCACTAGAGTGCGTACAGCTACTATCGTGACAGTATAAAATATAGGGCAACACCGCTGGAGGCTGTCGTTATCCTTGGGCTATATCGAAAGGCTCTTAACCTCAGATGGTACTCACACATTATTACTATCTCAACGAAATCCAGTCTTTATCGTGTAGTTGCAGTTTTCAACTTGGCGACTTGGCGACCCCTGGTGAGGCAGCAAGTGTTATGAGTAAGATATAACCTCTCACTCGAATGCATTTTATCCGACTGGATCTCAAAATAAAAAGATAGCTATCATAAGTCTTATTCCCCAACCCCTATTCATTATCCTCCTGCAGACAATTATTCTGTTTATTCATTTAGTAAAATATGTTGGGGACTCCCTACTCCTAGAAGGCTTCTACTGGATTTCTCCTACGCCTTCTAGCTCCACCACAGAGATAAATAGCCTGAGCTTGCTAGAGAATTTAACCTTCAAGCAGCCTCAGCCTACCCAAGAAAATATTCCGTACCGGTAGAATAGCACCGGCGTGGAGACAAAGCCTAGCAAGGAAGCCTAGCAATACGATTCTCCAGCTGTGGCCCAGTATGTCTCGCCCATCGTACAGTCCACCTTCATCAACATATGAACCATTAAAGGCGTTGCCGGAAAAGCACGTCGTCACCACATACACTGCACTCGAAGCCCTTCGTGCTCCGGCACAGTCCATTTGCGACTCCCTAATAGAGAATAACGGGGAGGGCAATCAGTTCCTTGTTGTCCGCGGCCTCACAGATTATGCGCGCAATCGCCTAGCTGATCACTATGACACTTTGGGGATCAGCTATCGCTTCATGTGGGACGGAAGCACAGGAATTATCAAAGTTCTTCCTTCCAAAGAACACGATAACACAACTCAAGAAGTCTCCACCGAGATTTCGTTCGTACTCTTCCAAATGAACCTTAATACCGCCCATTTCCGCTGGGGAGGTCCAGAGATCAATCGTTCACCAGGAAGCTCAAGGGGAAAAGAGCCGGACCAGTGCCTTTACACACACAATCAGTGGGCTTCCGGTGGTCAATCGAGAGGTTGGCCTGTTCTGGTTGTCGAAACCGGTGTCTTTGAGTCTCTCCCGAGGCTTCGAGGAGATGCGAATTGGTGGTTCACTAATTCAAATGGAGCTGTCAGAATAGTACTTCTGTTTAGCATTAGGAGGACGAGCAAAAGAGTTGTTGTTGAGAAATGGCAACTTGTCCCCCCAGGAACTGCGGCACCATTAGCAAAGAATGCAATTGACCTACTCCGACAGGAGCAACCCACCCCAGTACCGCCTCTTGTTCAGCAACCGGCAGCTACACAGCTATCCTATGCAGCTCAAGAAATAACAATTGATCAGAATCAGATCAAAGGCAGCCCTTTGATAATCCCTTTCCAGGCGTTATTCGACCGCCCGCCCCAGGCCAATGAGAGAGATATTGTCCTAGGAGATCAGGAGCTCAGGCGCATCACTGAATCCATCTGATATTCAAAATTCATGTTATCCTGAAGTCCGCCGAGTGATCATATATTGGAGCCTGCCTACTGGCAGGAGCTCCTGGCGGATATCGCCCTCCCCTTCCGCTTTAGGATTAGGTTGGCACACCTAGGATATATGTAAATAGCTTCACCCCAGTTCAGCTAGTTTAATCAAGCACCTTCATCCTCTAGCTGAGATTATATGAAGCAATTGGAATAAGCGGTCGTCCTTGTTCTTTTCGCTTTCACTAAACCGGTGAAAGGATACTGGCGCTCCCCTGATATTCTTATTAGTAGGTTGAAATGGATTATTATTAGATAGATACTAATAATACTCTGTCAGCATATATGGTAAAGCGAAAACAAAATAAGACATGTAAATAATTTTAAGATTCTAAACGGCTCCTTGGAACAATAGGCGGTCACAACTATCATATGCGAATTATATCCACATATGGCAATAGAGTGACCGCCTACTATTCTTCTCTCTTACTTCTACCATATATCCTAGCAGAGTATTATTAATATCCAATGATCCGCTCCACAATACTAAGATTACTAGGAGAGACCAGTACATCAAGCGAACAGCTTGGCACTACCAAGTCTTTCCATAACAACACCAGGAACCTGTAAATACTGACTCAGGTTAGGCGGAACTATATGCGCATGCTAATATAATGAGAGGATAGTTACGCTCAAATGAGGTATTTTTTGCCTCAATTGAGTCAGGTTCCTAGTATGGAAAGACCTGGTAGTGTCAGGCTGCGCAATAAGTCTCTAGAGACTACCGTATAAATGTTCGCCTCAGTTACCAGTCGGTTCATAGTCTAGCTTTTAGCTGATGATAATAGAATTTGGATCACAGACCATATCTACATGATCAACAGAGATCATTATATTCACCGAATTTTTATTATATATTTTATGCATCCACAATAATTGCTGTAGGCTGCCTAGTCTCTAGTCTTTATGCCGTCGCCTTTTCTGTTGCCCCAATCAAGATGGTCACCCCATCTCTGACTTCCGCGCTCCCCCTGGAGATTATTATGCTCATCTCAGAAAGCATTGCAAGTAAAACTGATCTTCTCAATTTCTTATCTACCTGTCGCCAACTCTATGTTGCCCTGCTCCCTCGATTATACAAAGATCCTGTCGAGGTAGGTCACCTGGGTGTCATTCACCGTGCAGTACCTTTCGTTCAAACAATTTTACGACGCCCAGATCTGGCCCGGTGTGTCCGCGGTCTCTCTCTTGAATATGCGGAATCCACTCAGCATTGGCATGAGGAACACGGACCAGACCCGGATCTTGAATACGACAATGCTCTCATTATGGAGGCAGTACAAACGGCAGCCCACTCAGCAGAGGAACGGGAGAGCTGGGAACTTGAGATCGCCGCTGGAAATTTAGATGCATGGCTAGCTCTGCTTTTGCCGCCTCTGTCCCGTCTGGAGGCATTGCACTTCGTATTTTCGAATCAGTCGAAATTTGTGGCACGGATGCTGAAAAGAGCCGTAAATAGAGAGCGGCCGTTCACGACTAGCGATCCACTCCAGTCGGTTGAAGTGCTCACAGCATCATGGTCTATGTATTTTGACACCAGTGCTGACGCTGATACCTCGGATATGACCTTTGATATTACATTGTTTGCAAAATTGCGCGCTCTGCGAAGTCTCTCTGGACATCAGATCACGACCAGAGGTCTTGGACCAGATCAGCTTTCGATCCAGCCCTTGTCGTCGAAAATTATAAAGCTTGATCTCTACTCGAGCATATGTCCAGATGGTATGATAGGGTTGATCCGATGCTGCGAAGCTGTGAGATCTCTTAAATTTACCCCAATCACCCCCCAGGTTGGGTGGAACCCAGCAGCCTTTCGTAGGTCTCTATCGCTTACCAACATGACCCTTGAGGAGCTTTGGATGGATTACGCAGACTACGGATATCCGGAACATGACAGAGAAAATGAGTGGGTTGGATCCTTCCAGGACTTCTCACGCCTACGAAAGCTTCATATCCGTCTTCCCAACCTCTTCACATGGCAACCCAGTACTTCTCATCCCCACGGTACGCCGGTCCAGAGATTAACCAACATCTTGCCTTCCTCTATTCAGATATTGTGTATTACTGAATGTTTAGGTGAACAGGGGCATGCCTTGGTCTCACAACTGGAATATCTAGTTAAGAACAAAAAGAACCATACCCCTTGGCTAAGACAGGTCGAGATATACATTGACTTTATAATTGAAGGAGAAACATGCACCCGCTTGCAGTCTCTTTGCGAAAAGGAAGGAGTAGATTTTGCTTCTCGCAGGTGGTGGGACGTTACTGATTTAAGGTACCCGACTCGAGAAGACGGCTATCGGCTGCAAGATACATTTTGGATCTGTTGACTGTCGTGATATCACATCAATCATTTAGACCAAGGATTGATATAAACACAAGGTATGTTTTCCAAATGTGACCGGCACATATTGGCAAGTAGTCTGGTTGAAAATAAATATCTACATACAGTCAGGTCAACAGCAGTTGAACTGGGGATGAAACCCAAATAACAAGAGGACTTATGAGCCGCATTGAATTAGCGAGGGCCATGCTTCTCCATCAAACCATCATATTAGCCTTTGGTCCATCGCAAAGAGAACGGATATCCTGTGACATGAACGGGCGATTTTATTCAGCCGTGGGGCGTTGATGTTCATAAGAAATAGCATTTCTCGCACTTTTCTCCTAGCAATATGAAACAGCACCAGAAAGACAGAAATGAACAAAAATTAATTCAAGCTAATAAAGCCAATTCAACCACAAACCTGTTCTGCTGGTGCTTTTACGTCCGTAAACCTCTTAGTCTGGCCTCGGCATTTTAAGTTTCCGGATTCCGCCCGACTACAAGTACAAGTACAATATCAGCCTTATAGATATTCATCTCCTCTCCTCCCCATCTTCAATCCCACATATATATATATATACAAATTAAAATAATTCACACAATCGACAATGCCACTCACAATCCATTCCCTACGCACCTCCTACTTCTCTTCACCTTCCCCAACCATCAGTACACCTCACCCTGAGTTCTCCTGGAAATTCAATAGCATCAATGATACGTCCGCTTTCCAAACCGCATACGAAATCCACATATCAGACACTCACTCCTTTCAGAATGATTCTCTACTCTGGTCCTCTGGAAAAGTAACATCCACTGAACCCTTCGGAGCCATTTACTCCGGTCCATCACTCAAATCACTTACTCGCTACTACTGGCGAGTCCGACTCTGGGACACAGCCAATGCCCTCTCAGAATGGAGCGAAAGTGCCGTATTCGATACCGGGATCCTAGATCCCTCTCTCTTCAAAGCGCAATGGATCCGAGCACCTGATTCTTGTGCTTTCAGCTCGGAACGAGCAGTAGAGTACTACCGAAGGACAATCCATCTTGATTCCGGAGTGAGGGCTGGACGAGCCTTCGTGACTGCGTTAGGATGGTACAGGCTTCTTATTAATGGTCGAGACGTTACGGGAAA
The DNA here is from genome assembly GCA_029606265.1 of Paecilomyces dactylethromorphus. Lineage (NCBI taxonomy): Eukaryota > Fungi > Ascomycota > Eurotiomycetes > Eurotiales > Thermoascaceae > Paecilomyces > Paecilomyces dactylethromorphus. The sequence continues at coordinate 10,980 of JAPVCE010000027.1, forward strand.
TACGCTCGTGCCGAGGTGGACGCCTTTCGATCATGAGGTCGAGTATCAGGTTTATGACCTCTCGGAGTGTTTCCGGGCTGGGAGGAATGAGATTACGATTATCGTCGCGGATGGGCGGTATCGAGGGCACTTGGGTTTCTTTGATCGTTCTGCTGTGTATGGGGATCGTCTTGCTGTGTTTGGTCAATTGCATCTGGAGATGGAGAATGGGGTGAAAGTGGTGTGTGGTACGGATGAGGAGTGGAAAGTGTCCAGGGGTCCTATTCAGCGCTCAGATCCGAAGCATGGCGAGCTGGTGGATTTGCGTGTGGAGATGGATGGTGAAGAAGGGTATGCCGTGGAAAAGTTCGATTTGGTAGATGTGAAGCTCATTGGGGAGGATGTGGAGAGAGTTCAGGAGGTTCAACGACTACCTGTCCAGAAAATCACAAGGACGCCGTCTGGAAAACAACTGGTCGATTTTGGACAAAACTTCGCTGGATATATCCGAATCAAACTGTCCGGAAACCCAGGCCAGAAAGTCACTCTCACATATAGTGAGATCGTGGGTCAAGACGACGAACTCGACATTCACTACTTGGACCTGCCCTTCGGAAACTCCCTAATGCAAGACGAGATCATCCTCTCTGACTCGGAAACATGGTTCTCACCCAGCTTTACGATTCACGGATTCCGCTACGTGGAAGTTTCCGGCCTTGAATACTCTCTCCAAGATGACCATGTGCTCGGAATCGTGATATCAACCAACCTCCCAACGACAGGAACATTCACCTGTTCTGACCCCCGATTGAATAGGCTGAACGAGAACGTGTCCTGGAGCATTCGCTCCAATTTCCTGGATACGCCAACAGATTGTCCGACGCGAGAACAATCAGGCTGGACGGGCGATATCCAAGTCTTCTCGCGCACAGCAGCTGGGTTCGTCGACGTGCAGGCATATCTTCGACGGTTTCTTCATAATATGCGAAATGAACAGTTTCCCGACGGGGCCATTCCGCCGTTCATTCCTAGTGAATCGTCCAAATACTCGGGCTCGACGCCGAGATTAATGCGATATGTCTCGTCAGGGGTGGGATGGGGAGATTCGTGTGTTTTATTACCGTGGAACCTGTACCAGTACTATGGAGATAGACAAGTGCTCGCGACTCATTACGAGAGTATGTGTCGTTGGGTAGATTTTCTGGAACGACGCGCGCGAGGAGGACGAAGTTGGATGAGACGTCTCTTCGCTACCAATCTGGGCGAGTTGGAGAACTATATTATCGATACCGGGTATGATTGGGGAGAATGGTTGCGGCCCGGGGAAGGGTTCGGAGGATCTCTTTTCAATATCATTTTTGCGACTGGGACCGTTGCGACGGCGTATTTTGCGCATTCTGCTGCTCTCCTGGCTCAGATAGCCTCGATCTTGGAAAAGGGACAGGACGCAGAGCGCTATGGAGAGTTGGCTGGGAAGGTGAAAGACGCATGGCGAGCAGCGTTTCTACGAGACGATGGACGACGCATAGGAGACGATAAGCAGGATGATTACGTGCGTGCCATTGCTTTCGACCTTCTTTCCGCCGAGGAGAAAAAGCTCGCTATCGACCGCTTAGCACAGCTGATTGAAAAGGCTGATTTTCACGTCGGGACAGGCTTCCTTAGCACCACGCTCTTACTGCCCGTTCTCGCAGACAATGGCCGCGCAGATCTCGCTTTCCGATTACTATTCCAAGAGACTCATCCTTCCTGGCTATACATGGTGAACCGCGGCGCGACCACCATCTGGGAAAGCTGGGACGGATACACTCAAGCCGGCAAGGCAACGGGCTCTCATAACCACTACTCTCTCGGCGCCGTTGCCTCGTGGTTTCGAGAAGGAATCGCAGGTCTCTCGCCTGCTGCGCCTGGATACCGCGCAATCAAGATCGAACCGCATGTTGGCGGCGGTCTTACGAATGCCAGCACTTCGATCGAGACTCCATTTGGCACAGCCTCGTCGTCGTGGTATCTATCAGATGCGGACGACGTGGTATGTCTCGAGGTTACGATTCCGGCTGGGACGACTGCGACTGTTCATCGGGGCGATGGTGAGGTTGCGGATGTTGGGCCGGGAATACATTCGTTTTTATGGAAGCGGTCACAATCGCAATCGTGATGAGTATCCAGGATGGAGACACCCGTCTGATCTGATATGATATGATATTCCATCCTCCGGATAGTCACCTGGACGATAATCCCCAACATCACCACTTTCCCTCTATAACAATCATGAGAGGACGTCACGAAAAATCCCCCAAAAGCCAAACCCCTTGCATCATGACACATTCGTGCCAATTATAGTTTTCGCCAGATCTTCACACTTTTCTAGCGGTGAGATCTTCACGGATGCCATCCCAGCCGCAGGATTTCATGCCTGGAAGACTCTGAGAACATTATTGGAACCCAACAAGTAAGGTGGCTGGATCTGCAACTGCCCACCAGAGTCGTTGGCGGAAAGTCACGAGCGGGGGAATTTTACGGACGTATGTTGGAATATTAAATATTGCTCGTTACACAGGCCCTTTTTTTTTGTTGTTCGGCCCCCTCTCCTCCTGCCCCCCCTTGCATGGGCTCTTGGCGCTGCCAACCAACGCCGATTTACGTACTGTTCCGCAGTCGAAGAGAAGGAAAACGAAGCGGTGAAGAGTAACTCTGTTGAAAAATGGCTGGAGTGGTGCGTGGGTTGGTAGGAGGGTGGTTGGTTTGTGAATACTCTGCTCTTTTATTGTGGTGGATATGCTTTGACTTCTTCCTGAGGAGAAGATGCAGATACAGACGCAGGGCCTGACAAAGGCTGCTCTGCTAGTCGGATGTCGATCCGGCGGCCATGGGTAGTATAGTGCAATAAAGTACGTATAGAAGGTCGATCGAACTCCATCCCGATATTAGAGTCGTCTAGCGGATGATCGGTTCAAGGGTATGCATCATGTACATCGCCTCACGGATCAATGATCGACTATGCATTGGAAGCCCACCGTGGGATCTTCGAGCTGTTTCCCAGACAGCCGGTGGTGATCCAGTCCATATCCTTCCTGTTTAATTCCAATTCCAATTGTAATTTCAAATAAAACCATCCAACTGCATGTTGATGCAGAACAAGAAAAAACGTGTGCATAGTATCCTGCAGTCCTCCAACTTCCCTTTCCGGGCTCTCCTGCAGGAGAAATCAAAACTGCACGGCTTCATTTCCGATTGCCCATGTCTTAATCTGAATCATCAACGACGTGCATCCGCGCCGCCGGGATGATCCCTTGGGATCGGAGAATAAAATGCATTTTGATCTCTCTCATCTCCCAACCATGGATCCGGGAGGTTGATTATTGATGATTCATTTGCTTGGCTGGCCACTAGCGTTGTTCCTTGGCACTAGCCACATCACTTACCCCGTGCGAACCGGGAACGCGTGGATCTGCCGAGCTCCGATGTGGCGGCGCTGGAATGCTTCTCGAAAGGGGGGTAAATTCACGAGGAAGCTAGCTTGAATGAAATATAGTAGTAGGCAGAAGGGAAAAAAGAAAGAAATCCCCCCAGTTAGGGTTGCGGGAGTTGTTGGGAGCTGGGAACACCCGGAGATTGGGAAAGCTGTCGGGGTTCCACTGCGTGGCTGGTACTGGTTTGGTTGAGGGAGTTAGATTCTTATTATTGGATTTCCAAGGTGGCTAGCAGTTCAGTTTTCTATCCATGGTTCTCTCTTTCGGTCAATCCACGGGCTCGTCCTGACCTCTTTCCACTTCAGCTCTGCTTCTTGGTGGATAATCACCAGGATGATGGCTGGTTCAGATTCGAATCGAGGGAAGGTCCTGCAGCCCTTCCCGATCCCGAACCGTTGCCACATCCCTAACTAGGAATCGGCGCCTCTTTTTTTGGGTGCTGAGAGATAAATTTGTCTTGTTGTTTTTGTTATCTTATTAATATTACTATTGTTCAGACACAAATGGTTATTCGGGACCGCACTTCCGGGCAATTTCTGCCAACCGGAGATTCTGACCTTTTCCGGGTCCCACGGATCTGAGAAAATCGCTTGGCATCAGGACAGGACATGGGCTTAATACTCCCTTCATAATGGGTATTGCTTGCCTTCTATCCCGACAGACGGATAGACAGCCCTAATTGTAATCTCGTCGGATTCGCGTCCCTGGACTGATCATTTGTACGGAATGCATCAATGCAATAATTTCGAGAAATAATGCAGAAAAAATGCAAAGAGCAAAAAAACCCTTCTTCGGCACGCGGGACCCGGGCCCGCTCAGCTCGTTGTGGGGAAATGGAGCCTGTGCTGTCAGTTGGCCCTGACTGGGACCAGGGGTTCAATAGTTTGTCTGTCACTGTTTCTGCTCCGCTGCGACATTTTTCAGCATTTCGTGGGACGTGTCTGGTCTTGGGGAGGGGGAGAAGAAGGAGGGACGTGAAATGAGGCTGTCCTGGACTCGAGTCAACCAACAACAAACATCTCTTACTGGGTCGAGTCGATGTCTGTTTGTGGCTGGGTGCTCCCTACCGTGGCTGGTGGCGCTCATCCCATGTGTCACTTTGTTACCGAGATCGACTGGGCCAGAAATAGATCCGAAGGGCAACTGAACGAGGAGACGGCCTCTGTCTGAGAAGCAAAGGACCCCGTTCTCCATCGCGGAAGCGCTGGACTGTCCACGATGGTCGATTGCGCAAGCAACACTGTTCCCTGATCAACCGGTGGTCGTCACGCCCGTGCAACACCAACCGCCGTGACGTACAAAGGGACGGTTGACGCCAATCAGACGGGATATCTCTGTCTCGATCCACCAGTCCAGGGACCACCTGGGGAGAGACAGAGAGAGAGAGGGACGGCGTGGAGTCGACGACGGATCCCCAGATGGGACGGCCACCGATCGAGAAAGACAGAGAGGGACAACAGAGAGGACGGACTGTTTTCGTGCAGTACTACTCAACTAGACTCGATGCTGCGTTCGGCTCCCGGAAAGGGGTCCGGGCACGGGGGAGGGGAGGAGGCAGATGCATTATTTCGTGCTATTCGTGCTTTAGTGGACGGTCCTCTAGTCTCGAAGGAGTCGTGCTAGTTCCTAGTTATCTATCGACTGCAGGCAGTCAGATTATTATCTCTTCGAGCCGTCAACGCAGTAGTAACCCTTCCTGCAGGCTTCAACGGGCTGCTGCCGCGACGATAAGGGAAATAATGCAATGCCTGCATGCTTTTTGGCTTTCTGGATCAGTCACTTCCAACGGCAATCCGGACGCCCTTTTCACGGCCTGGACCTCGGGGATGGCCGCCGGGCGCTGGCCACGAGGCTGGCTGGGGCGACGGGCGGTGTTTTTTCTTCTCTATCCATCGCGGTGTTGACAGCTCCTGAAGCGTAAATTTTGAACGACGCGGACACTGACGTCGACGGTTATGGTGCTGCCTGGTCGTCACTGATTGATTCAGTGCTTCATTGATTGATTCATTAATTTCCCGGAAATGAGTACTCTCCGCCTTTCATCATAATAATAATGAATTCATTAAGGAAATCTCCGTGCCTCTCCGGGGGGAGCCCATCAGGACTAGTCCCTGGAATACGGGGGAGATAGTCGCGCTTTAGTATCCTTATTATTAGGCTGTGTACCTGACTAGAGTTGACCCTAGTGCGTGTAGTGGAGGAGGAACGGTCGGCCATCGCGTCGCTTCCTGATTGTGTTCCTCAGGCCGGCCACTCGTCGTCGGGACTACGACCGTCGTAGTCACTAGTCACTACTCTATGCAGCTGCACGTCGTCGTTATCTGTGCGTTAGTTGGGGCTAGTCGTATTCGGGTTGCATCCAGATCGAGAGATGGAGACAGAGAAGAGAAAGAAGCAAGAGAGAACCGGTCGGCGTGCAGAAGGCCGTGGCGCCCGTCCGTTTCCCGTTCGGTCTGGCTCGTGGTGAACAAGTGAAGGGCGAAATGAGGATTGTCCGTCTTGGTCTAGGACTCCGTCTCTCTCCCCCAGAAAAAAACGGATCTATGTATAGTCGGATCTACAGGTGCTTCAAACCGGGAAGCATTGTGTTTCAGTTTCAGGCGCCTGTGACTTTGCTTTTTCTCGACTCTTATCGTCGCAACGGGGGGGAAGGGAGGGGGAGAGGAGGGGGAAAGAGACCAGACGATGCCTGCCATGCCAGACATCATCGTCAGTGGCATCCGGACACTGCATCTGCATCTGCTGCTGCTGCCAGTCTCGGTGGGCGGCAGGGCGACATTATTGGAGTTGCTGCCCACCCGCAAACCAGAGACACGCAGCGACACGCAGCGACACCAGAGACCGCCAGACACCACCAGGGGCGGCGCTCCTGAGACAAGCGAGATTTCGACGGGCGGCGGGGAGTAGTGATTGGTCGAGGACTCCCCCCGAGCGCACATGGGGCTGGGGGTGGGATCCACTGCGAAAAAGTGGGCCCAGTGGGCTCCAGGGAGGGAAAAAGACGAAAGAGACGAGAGACCGAGAGAAACGAGCCAGAGAGCCAAAGCGACACAGAACCCGAACAGCCAAACTCTCTCTGTCATGACGTCTGGGAAGCTCCAGCAGCGGGAACTAGCAGGCTTTTTTTCTGCTCTCTGCGTGCTGCTGCTGGAGCTGTTGGGTGGTCCCGCGTAATCCGCTGCGTCAACGATTCGGGATGGCGAAGACATTCGAAGACCATCACAATCCTGTAGAGGGCCAGTTCCCAAGAAGGAATGCACACTGGAGGCTCCGGATCCGGATGGCAGAGGAGCCAAGATAATCATCATCATAAGAATCCCCCTATTCGGTGCGACGGTCACTACTGATGCGATCTCCCGGATCTCCCCTTCGAGCCATCGTCCTGCGCCAAACGGGCCAACTCTGCAGCCTCCGCACGGTGTCCAGGCGTTCCTTGACCCTCCGGCCAATCAGCGCCCTCCAAGCCCTGGTTCGCGGCTCCAGTCGGCCGTCTCCAAAACAAACTGCCACTGAACGGGGACTGGACCTGCACCTGGAACTGCACTGAACTGAACTCTCTCTCTCTCTGCCTCCTCTAGGTCGCAGCCACATCGTTCGCTTTCACCTCGACTTTCCCTTTTCCTCCTTCTTCCCTTTCTTCCTCCTCCTCCTCTTCCTCCTCTCCCCGCCTGCAATCCACTGCTGTCTCGTCGTTTCTCGTTCTCGTCCTCTCTTCCTTCATCTCCCCTCGTTTTTCTCCTCCCTTTGGCCCGTCCTTGTGGCCGTCCGTTCCTTACAACAAGCCTCTCCAACCGCCATTCCCCCAACCATCCATCAACACCACAACGCGATCAACCATCCACCGATCGATCGAATCTATCAATATCATCATCAACAACAGGATCATCAACCTCATCAGTAACGAAGCGAAAACGGAAAGGAACAGGACCAACAGCAAACAACCTCATCCGCTGGCAGGGTGGAAGAAGCAGTGTGTCTGGGTGTCCATCCAATGCCCGCAGTGAGAGCGTAACGGCCTCCAGCCAGAGTTGAGCTTTCCACGTTTCCCCCCGTTGGAAAGTGGCCGTGGTCTGGAGGCCTGGTTGCGTCTGGATCGGAAAGTGGTTGGAGTGTTGCCCGGTCGATCAAGGCATCAAGGCGCTCCTCCCATCCCATCCATCATCATTATTATTGTCATCATCACCAGATCCCCAGAAACAGTGATCAGTTATGGCCTCCATTTCATTGCCGCAACGACCCGTCTCCATGTTATCGGAACAACTGAATACGTCGCCGACACCCAACTACCGCAGGAGTCGACTGTCACCGCTGCCGAATCCGCCCTTCGTCTTTCCCGCGCGAGAGCCCGAGTCGGCGTCATCGTCGTCCTCCACCCTGACCACCATGGAAAACGAATCGTCCAGTCCGCCGCCCCTGCCAGCGTTCTCGTTCAACCCCGGTCTGGCTCCATCACCCACGGCGACCGCAACCCCCGGACGGGCGGCGCACCGTCGTCGTGCCACGGAGTTCACCCCCGTGGGTGGTGCGGAGCTGGGAACGAGTCCAGCAGACAAGACAGACAACACAGCCAGTTTGACCCTGCCGACTCCGGGCCCCGGTCTCAGTGCCGCAGGCCCCGGACGACGTGGCCATGCGCACCGCCGCTCAGCAGCCATCTCCAGCATGGATCTCACCGCGATCACGAAAGCCTTTCCGGGCAAGCCACTCATCGGCAGTGCACCCTCGACGCCCTTGGACATGAAACAGCAGCATGACTTGTATGACGAACTGGCCCGACCAACCTCGCGCTCCGTCCCCAGCCCGCGTCAGCCCTCGCCGCCCGCCTCGCCGGCTTCCCCCATCATCTCTCCAGAGAAGGGGGAGGAAATCCGGCCAGTATCCAGCCAGAAGGTGGAATTTGCTGAGCGGACGACCGTCATTCCCCGTCCCTTGTCGACAATCTCCGCAGAGACCTCCAGCAGCTTCTCCACGATTCGACCCACGCAATCTACCACGAGCAACGCATCCACGTCGACCCTGAGAGCCTCCTCCACCAGCCAATCGCTCAAACCGCGGCCGAAGACGGCAGACTCTTCCCTGGCTCTCCTGCTGGGGAACGCCCGATCGCAGGAGGACGTGCAGAAACGCCCCGTCTCCGCGGCGGGTGCGTCACCGGCGTCGCGCCGGGCATCCTTCTCGGACCTCCAGACGCCCACCCTGGGGCCGGACGGCTGGGTCGAGACCGATCCCCAGTCCAAGTCTACCCGGACGTCGTCGGAGAGCGACTACACTGACACCACCGTTGAGGACGAATCCGAACCGAAGTCCAAGCACAGCAAATCGCACCTCCGGAGCAAGGCGGAGAAGAGGCAGAAAAAAGTGCGCTCGTGGGCCGGTGCCATCTTGGGTAAGAGCAAGAAACACTCCGCAAAGAAATCGCCGAAGAAGACGCATACCCCACCACCAGTCCTCGTGCGGACCAATTCCGAGGTCGGATCGCTCGCCGAGGTCGATTTTGATGAAGATAACACCGTCATTATCAGAACACCGACGAACCCGAACTCGCCCCGACCACCGCTTCCCCTCTTGCAGACTGACCGGTTATCGCTGGATAACTCATGGAAGCCGAAGAGCTTCTACGAACAGAATGTGGACAACGATATGTTCAGCCCGGTGATCGACCTGGACGCCGCGCTGGGTCCGTTCAACACCCCCGAGATGAGCTCTGACCGCGTCGCGACCAGTTCCTTCTCCGTGGCGACCCGACGTATGTACAGTGGTGGTCGACGCGGTGAATTTGTTGGACCCGAGATGCGCTACCATCGGCGTGCCGAGAGTGCCCCTGAAATGCCTCCTTTCGACCGTAGTTTCCTGGGCGGTACGCGCTTTGGTGGCAGCAATCCGTCTATGGCCGTTCCCGATGTGTTCTACGAGGAAGAAGAGGATGCCTTTCTGGCGGGCAATCAGTCTCCGAAAGGACCGGATGGGAAGGCTGCCCAGCCAGCTACCGAGTCCGATTCCGCCGACAAGGCTGTCGATGAGTCTTCTAGCAATGGCACCTCCGCTACCGTCACGCCAATCGCTGTCCAGAGTCCGCCAGCAGGTCAAGACCAAGGCTTGGGCATCCGGATTGCTGCTCCTAACGGAGACTTGTCCCGCGCACAAGACGACGCGGAGAAGACCCCGGCTAAGAGTGTCAAATCTCAGGAGGATGGAGCCCTACCATCACCATCCGGTCCGAAGTCACCAGTGGAGATCGTTCAGCATGACGATTACCACCGAGCCCGCAAGTTTGATAGCCCCGACGTCTCCCCTCGTTTTGTCCCGGCCGACAAGCGCTCTGGTGCCCTTGCGGCTGATCTGCCATACGACATTCCTCAACTCGCGCTCCCCGTCGGCACCCCCGTGCACTCGGCTTTCCCATCTCCTGATCCATTCGAAGCTCCCCGTTCCGCAACCGCCTCTTCGTCGACGACGGACCGCAACGTATCCCAGTCGCTGTACAGCAACGATCCTCATGTGGAATATCCGCAAGGCTCGGTCGAAGATGTTCCCTCTTTAACCAGCAGTGCGTCTACGATGACGAGCAACCTGCCCCGATTTTCCAGCACTTTCTATAAACGTCCTCAGGGTGAACGCGCAGCGTCGTACTCGGATCCCGTGCCGCGCCGCAGCAGCCGCTCCCACGCGGCGAAGCGGTCGAGTCTGGCCAGCCTTTCCAAGCTTGTGGTCGGTTCGCACAGCGAGAAGAGCAAGCTCAGCTGCGAAATCAAGGCCCCCGGTGACGAAGTGGAGAAGTTGAAAAAGAAGGGAAACCGGATCAGCCGGCTGATGCATTTCTGGAAATCGAGAGAAAAGGACAAGCACAAGGCGACTGGAGATTAGACATGCTTTTGAACATTTTCTGATCTACGGCCTTCTTGTTCTTTTCTTCTCTTTTTCTGGTTTTGAAGTTCTCGGCGCAATCTTGTACGGCACGATACCATGGCGGATGGGATATTATTGATTTATGGAAACGCATTTTCCTACCATATTATTTTGCGGTCTTCGATCTCGGCCCCCCCTCCCCCAACCCGACCCCTTTTTTTCGCATAAAATTCCTCTTTTTTATTCGCCATCTGTAAATATCTGCATTGGCCGATGTTTACCTGGTTTTACTTTTGATCGGGATGGGCGTATTTTTTTTTTTTTCTTACAAGCCCTCTTGTTTGAACATTCACATTCTTACACGACTATACTTTTCGGTCTGTCTATTGAAGACTCTGGGGGTGTCTGGATTTCTAATTTCCCTTTCTATCTCTCATTTATGTCCTTCGGCATGAACAGACGTTACCATGTCCATTGTTTGACTTTAGCATTGTATCCACCTTCATCACGTTCGTTTACAAGAGCCTCCCATTTTTCTTTTCTCTTTTCTTTTCTTTTTTTTTCACACCCGAGGATTCATTCCGGGAGCTCTTTTTTACTGGAGCCATTTCTGTCGAGAGTTTAGGAGCCAGCGGCGGGAATTTTGCTTTTAATCTTCGCTTCGCCTCTTCAAGCGGTTGAAGTATCCTCGCTGAGGATTTCTTGGGATATAGTTCACCAACATAGCAATGTGAGCCACGCGTGGCATCAACATACAGCAGATATTATTCATTTCGTAAGAAATCTTTGTAATGGCCCAGTAAATTCATGACCATGAGCAAGTATTTTAGGAGAAATATCGAACAAAGTAATTATTTTTCTTCTATCGGAAGTATAGAGTAAGATAGTCAAGTTCCTAGTCACCACAAGAATAATAGTCCTCAATTATACAGGCCATTAGATATAAATGAAGCCCAATCCTATGACCCCTTTCCTGACCCGCCAGTTTATATATCATTTCCAAGTCCTCCCCTTCAACAGCGTCAACCCTATCCCTCACCATCCTCTCTACCGCATCCTCAATCTCCTGCACCAACTCTAGTATCCCCCTCTCCAACAACCCCATCGCCGAAGGAGCATCTCAAACACTAACTCGAACGAAAAACGATCACTAATTCGTGCTTTCAGAGATCAAATTACCAACCTGATCACGTGACCAATAGGTGCCATAGCGGTAGAGTGTCATCTAGCAGGGCTTGTAATATCTTTTCCTATCAATCTAGCTATTGGGGGTCCATTTAGATCTACTTAGTTTACCCATAGTAATCTTATTAGTATGTGTATGGCCCACCTAGGGAGCCAGATAAAAGATAAACGAGCAGCTTTCTATAGACAAACATACACACTACATGCACGAGAGCAAGAACGAGCAATTATATGAAAGAAATAGACAACCGCAGTGATTAGTAGGGATTAGAACAAACCCCCCTTTTTCAAACCAGGGGGGGGAAAGGAGATGAAAACTGAAGCAAAATTATTTTTTGAATGAACTTGCTGGATTTCCTATTTTTTTTTCGGGCTTTTATTCCATGGAATGAATGAATGACATGGAAAAAATCATGAGAAAATAGAAATATCAGGAAAGGCAAAGACAAGAACTGGGACTATGTAGGATATATTAGAAAACTCAAGATCCTAAGCATAAATTTGGTCCTATATGCCAGCAAAGATGGAAGCGGGTAGAGAAGCTTTTGAAATTACACCCCAGTTGATAGTATCTATTTTTTTTAAGGTGGCTGGAAGGAGATCATACTAACGACGAGAGTCCATGCTATACATCGGTTAAATTTTGATCTTTTTGCAAATGACATCTTAGATCTGGACCTCTTCGGAGTCACCAATGTATGGTATGAGGTGACCGCCTGCTATTCCAGGGAAACCTCCTAGAATCTTAAAACTAGTTATTCAGACCTATCCTCTTTCGTGCTTCGACCGTATATGTTCGGGCAGAATATTATTAATATCTAGTGATCCGCGCCACTCTACTAGGAGCATCCCCCGCATAGCCATACCACGGTAGAATCGGCAGCTAAATCGGGGTCATTGAATACGATACGATCACGTGATATATAAAGGGCAGGCTCAGAATAGGGTAGACTCTGGAAAACAATTTTTGCAGTTGGTAGAATCCAGGGGGCTCTCGACAGGACGATTAGGAGCAGGTCTCTAATAGGCCTTGATTAATTGCTCACGTGGTTACAGTAACGAAAGTTGTCGAGGTGGTTGCTGTCTTGTCCCCATTGGCTGATATGGCGGCGCAAGGCTGAGCGAGAGTCGAGTCACCATCGTGTCTTCCTCCCACCGAAAGTCATCTAATGCTGCTGACTAGAAGACTTCCTATGACGCGGTTGATCTTCAAGTCGTCTAACGGGCTCCAAAAAGAAATCGACGCTGGTCGCGCCAGTGCTCAAAATGCCCCCGAAGTCCCGCACCGAATTCGAGATCGCCATTATTTGTGCTCTTCCCCTGGAAGCTGATGCTGTCGAAGCGCTGTTTGACGAAACCTACGATAACTTCGGACGGATTTATGGCAAAGAGTCAGGGGATGCAAATACGTACACAAATGGAAAAATTGGCGAGCATCATGTTGTCTTGTGCCACATGCCTGGAATGGGAAAAGGAAGTGCCGCCAGTATCGCCTCCAGTCTCCTAATAAGCTACGAGAGAGTCCAACTGGCTCTGGTAGTTGGTGTCTGTGGAGGGGTACCATTTCCATCCGACGCTATGGAGATTGTTCTGGGAGACGTCCTGATCAGCGATAGCGTCGTCGAATATGATTTTGGGAAGCAATATCCGGACGGATTTCAGCGCAAGACTAACGTTAAAGATACACTTGGACGGCCAAATCGCGAGATTAGATCCTTTCTTAACGGCCTGAAAACACGCAAGACACGCAAAAAATTCCAAGAGCGGATTTCCGAACACCTTAAGACCCTTCATACGGAACAAGAATGGCAATACCCAGGCATTATATATGATGTACTCTTCGAAGCTTCCTATCGCCATAAACATTATCAGACGGAGACAAACACGAAATGTATATGTCTTTCCTGTTACTCTGATGATGATGCCGTTTGTGATGAGGCTCGGAGAAAAGACTGCAATGTCCTTGGATGCGCAGGGAAGCCAGTTTATCGTCGTCGACCTAACGTAGAGAATGTCGGTCCGTCGATTCATATTGGGACCATTGCATCGGCAGACACGGTAATGAAATCCGGGAAGCACCGTGATCTACTGGCTGCGAAGGAGGAAGTCATTGGATTTGAGATGGAAGGGGGGGGCGTCTGGGATAATCTGCCCTGTATTGTCATTAAGGGTGTATGTGATTATGCGGACAGTCACAAGAATAACATCTGGCAAAACTATGCAGCAGCAACTGGGGCATGTGGTGCTAAAGCGTTTCTCGAGTATTGGAAACCCCATAAACTAAGTTAGTGTATCTACTTGAACTAATTACGCTGGTGCTGATCGTATCCATTAGTAGCGATAACTGACGATGATAAGCGCTGCTTGCATGACCTGCTTCTGAGCAATCCCGACGATGATCGAAGACGAATTGAGGAGACCAAGGGAGGCTTGCTTAGTGGCTCTTGCTCTTGGGTCCTTCACAGCCCGGAATTCCAGCAATGGCGTAATCACGAAGAAAGCCAGATACTCTGGATTAAGGGAGATGCTGGAAAAGGCAAGACCATGCTCATTATTAGTATCATTAAGGAGCTACTACATCAGGTTTCCGCTTCGGTATCCCTCTCATTCTTTTTGTGCCAGGCCACTGATTCGCGCTTAAACAGTGCCACCGCGGTCTTGCGAGGCATGATTTATTTTCTAGTTCAACAACAGCCACTACTGATTTCATATCTGCGCAAATCATATGACTCTATGGGACGGAAAATGTTTGAAGATGGTAATGCCTTCTACAGCCTGTCTAGCGTTTTTCAAGAAATGCTACAAGATTCCAAGTTCGAAACGATATACCTCATTCTCGATGCCCTTGACGAATGTGAATATGGATTGACGCAACTAATTCATCTGATCACCGAGACAACATCCACAGCATCTTCTCGGATTAAATGGATCGTATCGAGCCGCAATCAAGGCAGCATTGAACAGCATCTGGGACTTTCAAACTCTCATATAACACTGAGCTTAGAGTCAAACGCCGAACATATTTGCAATTCTATTGACAGGTACATTGACTATCATGTCTCGCAGCTAGTCTCTCTTAAATATAATAAACCACTTCAAACCCAGGTAAAAGAGAGACTGCACCAAAAATCCGACGGCACATTTTTATGGGTCTCTATTGTCACCAACGAGCTGCAAGGTGATGTTTTAGGAGCCGATATGCTTGAAATTCTTGAAGAATTTCCTTCCGGCCTAGTCCCGCTCTACGATCGGATGATACGCCAGATCCAGAAATATCGCCTTAAGAACCAAGAGCGCTGTTGTCTTGTTCTATCAGCTGCTGCACTAGCCTATCGTCCCCTTCATTGGCTCGAATTGTGTGTTATGGCTGGTCTTCAGAATGAGATCCCACATCTAACTGAGCTAGAGAGAATCATCCAGATGTGCAGCTCATTCCTTACCACTCGAGGGGATCACATTTATTTCATACATCAATCAGCAAAAGATTATCTTACCAGCAATGCGTCTGCCACGGTCTTTCCAAAGGGCCAGAGAGAGGTCCACTACGAACTTTTCTCGCGATCCTTGAATTCTCTCGGGATCTTAAAACGAGATATTTATAACCTGGACGATCTCGGGCCCGTGGAAGCGGACACTACGCCAAATCCAGACCCACTGAAGTCTGTACGATATTCTATTGTCTTTTGGCTTGATCATTTCTTCGAGGCAGACAAGACTTTAAAATATTCTCATGAGATCGCCGACAGTGGAAACATTGACCAATTTTTTCATACACATCTTCTTCACTGGTTGGAGAGTCTCGGCTTGATTGGCGAAATGTCCTCTGGCGTCCTTGCTATCCAGAAGCTCTTACAGAAGGTCCAGGTCTGTTTACTAGTATTGTGTTTCCAATCACTACATTTTACCCCACTAACTTCTAATAGACACTCAGTAGTCCCCGGTTCACCGAATTTCTGAAAGATGCCGTGAGGTTTGTCCTGAGCTACCGATCAGTGATTGAAGAGGCCCCTCTGCAGGCCTACGGTGCTTCTCTAGCCTTTTCTCCAAAGAACAGTGCAGTTAAAAATCAATATTGGAAAGATCGGCTTTTTTCCAACTATATTAAGAATATTCGGGGTATTGATGAGAGCTGGAATGCGTGCTGGCAGGTCCTAGAGCCTCATGCTGGACCAGTTTTCGCGGTGGCCTTCTCACCGGACGGCCACGTTTTGGCGTCAGCTTCAGCCCAGACAATGCGACTCTGGGACGCAGCCACGGGCAGCTGTCTGCAGGTGTTAGAAAGGTACGAGCCTGTTCGGGCGATCGCCTTCTCGCCAGGTGGCCAGATGTTGGCGTCAGCATCATATGATGGTATACTGCGGCTATGGGATGTAGTCACAGGCAGTTGCTCTCAAGTCCTAAAGGCCCATGATCGTTTTGAGAAAGCGATAACGTTCTCAAAAGACGGTCAAACACTGATTTCGGTTTCGAAAAATGGCACAGTGCAACTTTGGGACATAGCCACAGGGGCCTATGAGCAAATCTCGGAGGGCTATAATAAGTGGGATTATAAAGCTATCGCAATCTCACCGGATACTCGGATTTTGGCATCGTCTCTAGAAGATGGTATAATAAGGCTCTGGGATATGGATACAGGCAGCTATCGGCATATCCTGGAAGGCCACAATGATTCAATTCTGGTAATCGCATTCTCACAAGATGGTCAGACTTTAGCCTCTGTTTCAAAAGACAATAGAATATGGCTTTGGGATGTAGCCACAGGCAGCTGCCGGAAGATTCTTAACGCGTATAACAGTCTGATTCCCAGCCGTCTGATTTACGCAATTGCTTTCTCAGGAGATAGTCAGATACTGGCGTCGGCTTCAGGAGATGGTATAATATTGTTTTGGGATATAAACACAGGCAGCTGTCTGCAGACGCTTTCGGGTCATAACGATATGATTTATGCGATCACCTTTTCACCAGACGGTCAGACTTTGGCGTCTGCTTCAGAGGACGACACGATCCGACTTTGGAACACAGCCGTAGGCGACAACCAGCAGAATCTGAATGGACATCACAGCACGATAATGTATGCGATTAACTTTTCACCAGATGGTCAGACTTTAGTGTCAGCTTTCAAGAATGGCACGTTGCAGCTTTGGGATACAGCAACAGGCCGCTGTCGGCAGGTTCTAGGGAGCCATGATAACCCGGTTCATTTGATCATCTCACCTGACAACCAGATACTAGCGTCGGCTTTAGATGATTGCTCGCTCCAGCTTTGGGATGCAGCAACAGGGAGCTTCCGGCGGACCCTGAAGGGCCATAAACATTCATATAATCTGATCGCCTTTTCTCCAGATGGCCGAACTCTGGCGTCAGCTTCAAATGATTGCATAGTCCGGCTCTGGGACGCAGCTACAGGCAACTGCCAGCAGGTGTTAGAAAGGTATGATCACGTGATTCAAGCGATTGTCTTCTCGCCAGATAGCCGGAGTTTGGCATTAGCTCCAAAGGATGGTACAGTGCGGCTTTGGGATATAGCTAGAGGCCGCTACAGTCAGGTCCTGGAGGGCCGTACTAGTAGGCTTCAAAATGTTGCCTTCTCACCGGACGGCCAGATACTAGTGTCGACTTCAGGTCACACATTATGGCTTTGGGACACGGGTACAGGCAGCTGCCGCCATGTTCTGAACGGCCATAAATATTCAATTAATGTAATTGCTTTCTCACCCGATGGCCAGACGCTGGCATCAGCTTCAGGCGACCAGACAGTGCGGCTCTGGGATACAGTTACAGGCGGTTGCCGGCAGGTCATCGTAATAGATAACTGTCCTTTGAGACTATCATTTTCGGCAGATGGCCAGTATCTGAATACTGACAAAGGAGACCTGATCTTGAATCAAGAGAAGTCAATTTACACAAAATTTGTTAAGAAAAAATGGATAGTTCATGGTGGGCAGAATCTTCTTTGGCTGCCACCTGATTACAGGACTATCTCTACTGCTGTATATAAAAACATGATCGCCTTAGGATATCCACCTGGTCGAGTAGTATTTCTGGAATTTTTTTCAGAACTAAATTGCTGCTAGAAAGTTCTCGATCCTTCTAATGTCGATCATTTTCATTACCGTCGTAACATAGCGTTCTGTAAGTCTTTCAACTGGTTGCCATGGAGGCTTGTATATTTTCTATCGGATTGTATCCGAAGCCAAATGCCTCAATAATTAATACAGCTCCAACACGATTCTATTATTGACCTAGAGAGCGAGCGTTGGACATCAAACGTAGAATACAAAAAAATGTGTGGGAAACAACAGTTCGGCCACAAAAAGGGTGCTTAGACGAGTTATCATTGCTCTGGTGGTAGTTCATGTAACCTCTAGGGTCTTAGCTCTGGGGCTTGGGAAGGGAGGAAGGAGTATAGAAGGCGGTGGAATAGGTACTACTGTTCATACAGCTGATATTATCCTTTTTTAACCCTTTTTCAACCCTTTGATGCCATGTAACCCAAGTAGATTCGTGGACAGCCGCATATCAGAAACGACAGTAGAGTATATTAGGAAGCCCTATAGATTAAGACATGATTATGCAAGAAAAAAAGTGTGAGTTGCAACTTTACCGTTTAGTGTATCATTTGTGGAAGCCTATTCTCTGTAACATGTCTAGAAAAAAATAAATAGACAAGGAGGCCAGTGTCCTTTTGGAATAGCAACTTATATATACCCCCCTCCCCCCCAAAAAAAGTGATGTCTATATAAAATTCCAATCCCAATTCCAAAAACCCCAGGTCAGTAATAACCGAGACCTCATCCCTCTAGACGCCTATAGACATGAATCTGAAACCTCATATCTTCCAACCCGGCTCCTTCTCCAACTGCATACCTCAGCTTAGCTGCATCTCGTCGGAACCATCGTGAATCCTGAGAGAGGATCTTCTCCCACTTTCCCACCGCGACGGAGAGGAGAGCGTGATCGAGGAGGAACTTCATGGGGTAGTTTCTCTGCTGTGGTTTTTCCGGCTCAGAAGATGCAGTATCGGGTTTGGGAGTTTCTATTGAGCTTGAGCTTGGGCTTTTGCTTTTCCCGAGCGTAACGGTTGAGTAACTACCCGGACTATCGACTACAAGGAGGACAGTTCCCGAGTCGAGAAGATCCGTCAGCCGGAGGAGGAACGCAGTCGTTTTGGCCATGGATGTGGAGAAGAGTTCGTTGAGTGTGAACATTAGTGTGACGAGGGCGGTTTTAATCTTCTCGGGAGGAGTCGTTGGTAGTTCTGGAGATGTCTTTGGTTCGGCTGGATGGAGAAGGTTTCGTAGTTCATCGTCTGAGAGGCTGAGCACGTCGGATTTCTGGAAAGATATAGAGAATCTCCCTCCTGCATCTTGACCGTTATTGTGCGGATTGAGAGCGGGAAGAAGTGGTGCCGGATGTGCTTTCGAGCCGGGGATAGTAGACGATTTGATGGCGGCAGATAGTCGGTCTACGACAGTGGACCAGTCTGCGATATCGACGGCTGTGATTGAGATGTTGGGCAAGATGCTTGCTGAAGTCTTGCCAGAATCTTCTTCCAGGGTTATTTCTCCCACAGCGCCGGAGACTGATCTTGCATCTTCATCTCCCTCATCAGCATCATCACCCTCTTTTCCCTGCTCCGTCTTCATGCTCGCTCGCTCCTCATCCATCAAATCCCTCCAAGCACCTGCAAGAGCTACAATCTCCGCGCCCGCGCCCCCTCCGATACACAAAATATGTGCATCATTCCTCCTCTTCATCTCTGCATCCCTTCCATACTTCTCCTCCTTCGCCAAACTCTTGAAAGGCAGGAACCTCGAACCCACAACAGCCCTAAAAATGCCCGCATACCCCAACGCCCTGCTTGCGCTCCATCTCAGCGCATAAGCCCTCAGTAAATCTTCATTCGCGTCCGCGAACGCAGATTCGAAATCTCGATTATATAAATGCCATTTGAGTGTTTGGATGAGCGTCTTTATATCTAATTCTTCTTCTTCATTCCCTTCTCTTGTTTTATTCCTACCTTCCCTCGGTTCTGCTTCAGAGGGCGCATCATCCTCCCGACGGACAGAGCTCCGAATACCGCAAGACGACGAACCAGCTAATCCACCCTTGAAAACATTCAAAAGCAACTGCTGCAACGAAACCGGTATCGTAGTCGAGAGATCTATCTCCTCACTGCTCTCTAGTCGTTGTCGCTGTGTCTGCTGGCCCCCGCGCGGCCCCCCCTCGGTCCGCGCTTGATTCTGCCTCTGCTTTTCTTGCTTTTTCTTCCCCTCCTTACTACTATTAGTCGAACCCGCTTTTCGAGGCGGGGGCCGACGTTGTGGAGGGCCCATTGGAAGAAATAATATATATATATTTCTTATCTTGTGACTCGGGGGAATCAGGGATATGTAATCTTAATTTTCGGTCATTTGGCGCAAGGGTTTTTCGGAATCGCTCGTTTTTTTTATTTGATTTGATTTGATTCGATATGGTTCGGGCCGAACCCCACATGCTGTGTGCTTTAAATTGACGACGTGGATTATGCTCTTTTTTATACTCTGACATTTCGGTCGTTCTGAATGTTATATTACACTACCAGAAATAGAAGCGATTTACTTTGGCATTCAAGGACTTTATTTTGTTCAGCGTTAGAATATACCTAGTGTGTAATATTACCACCTGGAAGACGGGGCCATCAGTCAAACAGACATATTCCGGTTTTATTAAGAATGATCATCCATTAGATAATTATTGTCTAGTATCTAGTATCGCCAACTAAACCCTTCTGGACTAGATAGCTAATCAGAGGATCTAAGGATTGAGCAGCCGAATAGGACGAGAGGTATATAATGCTCCTCATCAGGTGCATATTAATATGAATTAAAACGGAACTAAGTTAAAGGGTTCATTCAATGTTAGGAGACGGGTAATCTGTCTGTGTTAGCGTGAACTTTAAACTATATGCAATTTCTTTGTACAATGCTGAATGTCTTTTCTAAGTGGCAGCAGGGGAGAGAGGAGGAGGATTTGGAAAGAATGCATGTCCTTGCTGATTAGGTTAGAAGGGGGAGGCGGGAGTAGGTAAGATGGTTCTGGTCTGTGAAATAATATACTATATATGATTTTGATTTCGATAAGGACTGAGGATTATTGGGACTTTGTGCTGCTAGGGAAGTAGGTTGACGGCGTTATTTCTTGTCTCTGGTGGTAGAGGAATTATTTTCATGGTCTTACTCGGCGTCTTCAGAACACTTCTCACTGATTGAGTAGTTGGATCAGTTATAGTTCTTTCATCTCATGGTGTACGGAAATGGCCAGGTTCATCTGAAATGGTCCGGGATTGAGCTCGATCGGATGGAAGAATGTAATCAATTTTATCTACTGATGATCTAGGGACGATTCTAAGGATTACCCGCTATGGGGTTGAGAGAGCTTAGAATGATCCTCCTAGTCCTGATTATGTACGGTTGAGGGAGGATTTACTCTTTGTCTTTACGATGGATGTGTAGCAGTCTTCTGATAATTTAGTGCTTGAACAGTTAGTGCTCGTATTAGATTAGTTCGCTCTTTTCCAGCGGTATTATCTCCAGATTTGAAAAACCCGCTATATCGGCTACTGTGGTAAACTTGTGGGAAGTGCTGAAGAGTAAAGAGGAATATATTGCTACAAGAGTAAAAAGCGCTTAGGGTACAAAATGTAACATTTCCCCAATCATGTCTCCGAAACCGTATTGCCAATGCACACAGGTTTATGATAATTTCCTGGATATTCTTTTCCCTTAGTGTCTTCCCTCATATCCGAGAAGGACGACCGGCTTCTAATTGCAATTCTTCACACCTGTCCCCTTTTAACTCCGAAGACCAAGCAGGAGGCTCGTGCTCTTTCCACCCTCCTTGCCCTCTCCACCAGGTAGATAGGTAACGTTCGGGTTGGCCGCCAACGTCTGGGCGATTTCTTTGCTGGCATCGATACGACGGATCTGAATGAGGCCATCTCCGGCCTTGGCGACCGCCTTGCTGATGATATCGGCACTCTCAGCCTCTCCCTCCGCACGGATAACGTTGGCTTGACGCTCCTGCTCAGCCTTCTCGACGATGAAACGCGCCCGCTCGGCGTCCTGCTGGGCAATCTGCTTCTGCTCGACGGCGCGGGTGAATTCCCGACCGAAAGTCATGTGTGTGATGGAAACATCCTCCAGGGCGATGTTGAACTGCTGTGCGCGGCGCATCAGGTCGGTGCGGATCCGGTTTGAGACAGCTTCACGCTGGGTGATGAGTTCGGCAGCGTCGAACTGGGCGACGATGGCCTTCAGGACTTCGTTTCCGATAGAGGGCAGAACACGCTCGTCATAGTCTGTACCGTAGGACTGGAGTTCTGTGTTAGCAAGAAAGATTCCTTTTGTGAAGATAGAAGCTGCTGGGTTGGAAAAAGCATACCTGATAGATCTGAGGTAGCTTCGGCACCTCTGGTCGATGGAGCACTCGCAGAGTCAGGCTGACCATCTGCAGGTCCTTACTTCCCGTCGTCGTGGAGATATTGCGTGGCTTCGTCCGCACGTCATAGATGATCGCCTTCTGCAGCCAGGGGATCAAGAAATGTGTACCCTCGTTAACGACCTGCTCCTGCACTCCCGACAATCGGTCGAAGATGACGGCGCGCGTACCGCCCTTGACATCGTAGATGGAGTTCTGAACGAGCCAGATCCCACCCGTGGCGGGGATCACCCATTTGTAGAGGTTATAGAGAGCGTTAGCCGCCATCGCTGGAGACGCTGAGGGTTGTCGATGGGCGAGATGGAAACTTGACTCTCGTCGTTTTTTTGACGACTGGCTGGTTCTACTGCTGCGGCTCTTCTGGATGTCCCGGCGGAGCTTCTGATCACGGGCTTTTCTCATTGCTGTCCTGATGTGGTTTAGCGCCGGGATGCTGCGCCCAAACCAACTTCGACCTTCGCCCTTCCGCCGGGTCTTTCATCACGACGTTTGTCTCTGTGCCATTCTTCGCCAGTCCTCGTTGCGAACGCAGTTGCGCATCTCTCCTCTTTCAATCGCCTTCGTTCTTCAATCAGACACAATGGGTAACCACCACGCCGATCCCAAGCACGGAGTGTAAGTGGCCGCACCTTTTTCGATCGCCTCAATCCTTTCTCCAGTTGTCCGGAATCGACCGTGATGGAGATGGAGATGTGCAATGGAACAGTCCTTTCGATGGGCATCATCTCCAACTGTGTACCTTGATTTATTTGCTAACAATTGGTTTCTGCAGTTACCTCGGCAGCTGGGGTTCCCTTGGTAAGTCCATCGCGACCTCGAATTAAACGCAAGCGACACGGGCGATTGTCATGTAAAAGTACCCGGAAGGCTATAATCGTAGCCTCAATGGCAATGGCAATCAGCCTCAGTTGATTTTTACGATACCTGTGTCCGGTGATGCGAAGACCTCGCGCTGACCTTTCGACTTCCAACTCCAGGCTGCACGACCCCTCAGAAGGGTATAATTACCTACTCCCTCTCCGCCAACCGACAGAGACCCCTGGCTGGCACTGCTCACGCTGCCATCTTCAACGTCTGGCGCCGATTCCGACACCAGGTGCTCTACTTCGCTCCTCCCCTGATTGCCGCCTACGCTGCTATGAACTGGGCCATTGAGAGGTACGCGAAAGTCCTGCATATTGTGCCCGAGAGGCGTGAAAATTCCTATACTCTGGCATTGAGTGCATGCTGATTCGATTTTTGTTCCCTTTTCTAGGAACGAGTACCTTAACTCCAAGCCTGGCCGTCTGGAGGCTGCTGCTGAGGATGAGTAAACCTGGTTCGGTGGATCGTGATTGGCTGTGAAGAGTCACGTGTTGGTCGCTTCCTCTTTGGGAAGTTCCCTCTTGGTTGCGCTGTACAGTAGTAGAAAGCAATCCAAAATCAAACCTCACAATTTCCTTTGTCGTATCATTGAAACAGCGATCCATGCGGACTCGGTGTCTGTGACATCAATGCTCGACTCCGTAGTACTAACTGGATCAGTCTGTCTGCAAAAGGCAGGCTACGGCCTCAAGTGTTGAACTAAATGTAGACCTATAAATTATTGTCTCACAGAAAGCTCTTGTTATTGATCAACAGATGTGAATTCCCATTTGTCTTTCATGCAGTCTTTCTGTTGTGAGATCTGTTGGTCTCTTTTTTGTCTCAGTCCTACAAACTATGGAAGTCTAAAGTCGAAATTGGGGTGCTTGCGGATATAGTTATGTTTGAGGTCACAGGATATGAATCCACTCTAGAGCCATTTCTTCGTTTAATTCTCATGCTCAGACGTTCTCAGAGATCTGCAGATGATCGCAAGGATTCTTCACTGGTTGGGCCAGACCATCTCACGGACTTTGAGCGGAGATCTTGCGGCGACTGAAGCAAAGAATTGGCCTCATATTACGTGCATCATGACGACGCTTCTGAAAGTTCAGTCTCAGACACCCGTTCTGGGCATCTCGTTTTCTGGAGTGAAACGATAGGTGTTCGAGTGATACATATGATAAAAAGTGAGTCAATGCTTTGGTAAAAGCTGCACAAATGCCCAGCATAGTCAGAGTTGTGGAAAGTGCTATGATTTAGAAATTGGACGTAGATTGGATCTACTATACTGAGAGCAGGTCTTTGGGACCTTAGTTCTTACTGCTTCTAGAGAGCTTGCTTGGCGTTTGTCTGTTTGGGCAGCAGGAGGGATCCGTCGGACCAGTAGTTTCGCATGCTGCATGTCATCCTCTATGCCCCAGTCGAAAAAGACAAGGATTTGATCCTGGATGATACCAGATATGGCATTCTTTCATTGAACAGAGCCTGTGAAGGGTAGCAAATGATGAATGTGACTTCATCACCATCCGGGGATGAATCGCCCAGAGTTTCGGCGGGGTTCGTTCTGTCGGCCCAGATAGCGAATGAAGGTCCCGACGCCGCGGTTCTTTGCCTGAAAATGGGCATCCCCACTAATACCCGTCGTGGACGTGCGGAGGGGTAACTTTGACTGGGAGCCCAGAAAGAAAAAAATCTCTTGCTTTTTCTCCGGTTGATGCTCTACCGTCGTCTATATCTGTCTCTAATTTATACCCTCCGATCTGCTGTCTACTCTCGATTTCGTGCTTCGTCTCCATTCTTGCAATCCCGTTCTTTTCAATCAATTCTCCCCACAATGAGCGAACTCACCCACCCCACCATCAAAGGTACAGTAGAACCCCCAGAATCATGTAGTGGAAGTTCCGTACCGCTCGCGTCTCCGCCTCGGAGGGATCCACGTCATGTCTTCTATTTTCACATCCTTAACGTCAATTGACGTAGAGGACATCGTTGTGTTTTCCATAGTAGAGAACCCATACTGACAAGTCCTCTTGCATTTACATAGATGGCTGGTTCTCCGAGACCTCTGACATGTGGCCCGGCCAGGCCATGACCCTCAAGGTCAACCAGATTCTCCACCACGAGAAGTCCAAGTACCAGGACGTTCTGGTCTTTGAGAGCAGCGACTATGGCACCGTCCTGGTCCTGGACAACGTCATCCAGTGCACTGAGCGTGACGAGTTCTCGTACGTCTTTCTCCATTTCCCAATTGACCCGAATTGCATCCCGTGTATCACCCGAACGTCATGGCTGACAGGAGTAATCGTCGATGGACAGTTACCAGGAGATGATCACTCACCTGGCCATGAACTCCCACCCCAACCCCAAGAAGGTTCTCGTCATCGGTGGTGGTGACGGTGGTGTCCTCCGTGAGGTCGTCAAGCACGAGTCCGTTGAGGAAGCTATCCTGTGCGACATTGACGAGGCTGTTATCCGTGTCTCCAAGAAGTACCTGCCCGGCATGAGCATTGGCTTCCAGCACCCCAACGTCAAGGTCCATGTCGGCGACGGCTTCAAGTTCCTCGCGGACAGAAAGAACGAGTTCGATGTCATCATCACCGACAGCTCTGACCCTGAGGGTCCTGCCGAGAGCCTTTTCCAGAAGCCCTACTTCGAGCTTCTGCGCGACGCTCTCCGTGAGGGAGGAGTTATCACCACGCAAGGTTGTTCGTGGCCGTTCCTTTATCTTTTTGCACCATCACCAATCTTTCTCCTCCGCCTCTTTGCCCGTTATCTCCCTCCCCCCACCATTTCCCACATATGCACAACGTCATCTCCCCTTGGGCAAAAAGATAAATTTAACAAGAAGTAACTGCTAACGTAACCCCTCTCTTCTCTTTTGTAGCTGAGAACCAGTGGCTCCACCTCTCCCTGATCACCGACCTCAAGAAGGCTTGCAAGGAAGTCTTCCCCGTCGCTGAATACGCCTACACCACCATCCCCACCTACCCCTCCGGCCAGATCGGCTTCATGGTCTGCTCCAAGGACCCCAACCGCAACGTCAAGGAGCCGCTCCGCACCTGGTCCCGCGAGGAGGAGGAGCGTCTGTGCCGCTACTACAACCAGGACATCCACCGTGCCTCTTTCATCCTGCCCAACTTTGCCCGCAAGGCTCTGAACTAAACTAGATTCGTTTTCGCAGAATAATTAAATAAAGAAAAAAACGAACCATCTGAGCCAACTCAAACTCGACGTCCAATCATAAATGAGGACTGAGAGAGAATCATTAAGAGCAAACATGATTAATACAGACATGTAACTAGAATGGGCTAGGATTTGATTCCATTCGATTGATGATCACGACCTCCTTTTTTAATGATGGATGAAAAGAAAGGGACGAATCACGGGGGAATACAGGGCCGCTTGACGACCACAACCATTCATGTCTCTACAGAAATAGTAGAAAGATAACATAACCAGTTCCAAATTGGGATCCACAATATCGGATTTTCACATTGGCCAGAGATGGTCCTTAATGAGTCTATTACAAGATTGCATGCTTTCCTTAATTCCTACTGTCATTTCCTACTGCCATGATAATCTAAATAATACTAGATACTACTAGATACTGCGACTACAAGTACAACGGAGACTTATTTTCACATAATAACGTATTCTTCGTTTTTAACCCCTCGGTTCTAATTCTAGTAGATACTTCTGGGCCAATTATTTAGGGCTAACATAGGAAAAGTGGCGTACATAAACGCTGAGAGGTCATAATAGATCCCTAAAAATCCAGGAAGTATCCGTTCTCTGATATCGAATACAATCCCGGAAACTATCATCATAACTTTGGTCATCAACGAGGAGCAAATGCCCGCAATTAGACATTTACAGAATCTGCTGGAAGGCACGGTTGACCGGGGAGCGGACGGGGTGGCCCTTGTAGAAGTCAATCGTGGCAATGGCGCGCTTGCTGATGCCCTCAGGAGTGATCTCGAATTTCTATACATGAATTAGCAACTGTATCACAGGATGCATGCCTGGAAGGGATCACTGCGGGTATGGTTTACCTTGTAGACCTCCTTGTAGGGACCAGAGGCACCGAAGCGGTTGAGACCGAACTGCTCGTGAGAGTAGCGCTCCCAGCCCATGGTGGAGAGAGCCTCGATGGACAAAATAGGGATGCCGTCGGGCAGGACGGACAGTCTGTACTCCTTGGTCTGGACATCGAAGACCTCGAAACAGGGGACGGAGACAACGCGAGCAGCAATGTTGTGCTTCTCCTTCAGGTAGTTGGCAGCCTCGATGGAGATGCTGACCTCGGAACCAGTGGAAATAAGGATGATGCTGGGGTTGGGGGTGGGGAGGACGACATAACCACCCTTCAGAGCATTCTCAATGGTGGAGTACTCCAGCTGGGGCAGGTTCTGGCGAGTCAGGGCCAAAACGCTAGGAGTGTGCTGGGCGGTCAGGGCAGAGTAGTAGGCAGCGCTGGTCTCGTTGCCGTCAGCAGGACGCCAGACCATGAGGTTAGGCATAGCACGGAAGTGAGCCAGAGTCTCAATGGGCTGGTGAGTAGGACCGTCCTCTCCCAGACCGATGGAGTCGTGGGTGGCCACGTGAATGACACGGACGCGCGAGAGAGCCGACAGACGGAGAGCACCAGCAGCGTAGGAGACGAAGTTCAGGAAAGTACCACCAGCAGGGATGACGGTACCGTACGCAGCGAGACCGTTCATGATAGCAGCCATGGCATGCTCACGCACACCGTAGCGGAGGTAGCGACCAGACCAGTCACCAATGCCGAGGTTGGGAGGCTGGAAGTCAACAGCGTTCTTCCAGCGGGTGTTGTTGGAGCCAGTCAGATCAGCAGATCCGGAAAGCAGTTCTGGAACAACACTGTGAACCTTCTCGAGAACAGCTTCTGACAGCTTGCGGGAAGCGACAGCAGCATCAGTAGGCTTGTAGGTGGGGAGGCTCTTCTCCCAGCCCTCCGGCAGCTTGCCAGACAGACGACGGGTGAGGTCCGCGTACTCGGCCTTGTGCTCGGTGCCATACTTCTGTAGGAGCTGGTTCCACTCCTGCTCCTTGGCAGCACCCTCGGCGGCGTGCTTGTGGTAGAGGTCGTACACTTGCTGGGGGACGACGAAGGTCTTCTCAGGGTCGAAACCGAAGAGCTGCTTGACGTGCTTGATGTCGTCGGGCTTCAGAGGGTTTCCGTGAACACCACCGGTACCCTGCAGCTTGGAACCGAAACCAATAGTGGTCGTCAGCTTAATAACGGAGGGCTTGTCCTTAACCTGCTTGCACCTGTGGATGGCCGCCTCGATGGCGTCAAGGTCGTGGTCACCATCCTTGACCCACTCGGTGTGCCAGCCGTAGGCCTCGAAGCGCTTCAGGACGTCCTCAGTGAAAGCACACTTGGTGTCACCGTCTGTATGTTGACGTCAGTCATGTGGTCCTACCGAGGGCACCCGGAGGACAGAGTTCCCTTACCAATGGAGATGTGGTTGTCATCGTAGATAGCAATCAGGTTGTTGAG
This sequence comes from Paecilomyces dactylethromorphus, assembly GCA_029606265.1. Lineage (NCBI taxonomy): Eukaryota > Fungi > Ascomycota > Eurotiomycetes > Eurotiales > Thermoascaceae > Paecilomyces > Paecilomyces dactylethromorphus. The sequence continues at coordinate 39,312 of JAPVCE010000027.1, forward strand.
CTGCAGGTGACCAGCGGTACTGGCAGCCTCGCTGGCAATGCCCTCCATAGCACAACCGTCACCGAAGAAGACATAAGTGTAGTTGTTGACCAGGTCATATCCGGGCTTGTTGAAAAGAGCCGCGGTGTGCTTCTGAGCAATGGCCAGACCAACAGCGTTGGCGAAACCCTGGCCCAGGGGACCAGTGGTGACCTCAATACCGGGAGTGTCGGTAGACTCGGGGTGACCGGGGGTCTTGCTGTCGAGTTGCTATACGGAGAAAATGTATCAGTCGATGTTAACGGACAGATCGAGTCAGATGGAAACCATACTCTGAACTGCTTCAGGTCTTCAATAGAGAGGTCGTAGCCAAACAGGTGCAGCAAGGCATACTGCAGCATACATCCATGACCGTTCCTAACAGAAAGAGTTGGTTAGCTATGATCTCTTTCCAACTGGGATCCTTTCTGGAGTTTTTATGGTTTCCAGACTATATAAGCTGCAGTCAAGCAGATCTGGTAGTCATGCAGATGGCGGCGCTTTTAATCCCATAAAGTATAGAAAGACAGGTTATGCATACGAGAGAACGAAACGATCCCGGTTGAGCCACTTGGGGTTCTTGGGGTTGAAAGTCATGAACTTGTTGAAGAGGACGTGGGCCACCGGCGCCATGCCCATAGGGGCACCGGGGTGACCGGAGTTGGCCTTGGCCGTGGCATCGACCTGGAAAAGAACTCCATCAGCATGGGAAAAATCCTTCTAGCATTGCGAGTATCCCAGACTATGACTCTACAATTGCTGTGGTGCTGCCCTGAGCTTCACCACCAGGGTGGATAGAAACTTTGCGGATAACCCCACCAGCGCAGCAGAGCTCCCCTCCCGGTGCAAAGGGATCTTGTTGATGTCCTCTCACGACCACGAAAAAAGAAAATTGAGAACTTACCGCAAGAGTACGGATCGTGTTGATGGCCAATCGATCAGTGTCGGTGTAACCCATGATTGCAGGCTTCTGAAGCGTTAGAACTGAAGCAAGCAACAACAGGAAGGGTTGAGGAAGAGAATGTTTTGGAGGGGGAAATGTTACAAAAACGCGGAGATCAAGGAAAACTTGGGGAGGGGAGCAACTTTATTTAAAGAAGAGAAAGAGGAGGGAGAGATGCTGAAGCGACGGCGGCCGGAAGAACTTACTTTGTGATCCTCGATCCTCGTTTTTTCTTACACTAGTAATGGATAAGAATGAATAAGCCGGAGGAGGAGGTCTAGGATATTTTTTGTTCGGTCCGGTGACAAGCGTGAAGGGAGAGAGGGGTCTTTCTTGGTCTCTCTGGCTGTGATGGGCGGGATGCTAAGGTGGGGCAGTTCCGGTGAGGGCGGTCGATGATGTCTTCCTGGTGGGGGGAAGTCGATGAGAGCTGTAACTCCGGAGGACTGTCCTGCGTTCAACTACCCTAGCTTAACAAGACAATCGGCCCTAGAACTTCTAGACTCGAGAGTCTCTGTCATCCTCCGATTGTAGTACGATTCGTGAAGAAGAAGCAATATAATTCCCAGATCGACTCTGGACAGAGAGGGAACCCCCTTCAACAGATCAATTTACCGCATTCGGATAGTCCCCAACTGCCCCGGACACGTAGAGCTGCTGGACGAGTTCTCTGGGGCTGCGACGCTGTCTGTTCCATCAAGCAGCATCGGTTGCATCCCCAATCAACCCAATTCGGCCCCTCAATGGCAAATCCCACGCCGTCCCAACCAGAGGGAAGCTCCCCCGTCAAAGCTCCCGCAATCAACTATAGCTGGCGTTCAACCGCAGTCTTACTAAGTATTATCAATATTATCAAAACGTCTCTTCATCCATAAACAAGGCAGACTCCCATCAAACATCTGAATGAATGCCGGAAGAGATCGGTCGAGTTTGCGGTCGGCTATGGATCAACAGCCGCGGGCACGTTCTGGACTCCTGGCCGACAATAGAACAAACCCGACGGGTATTGAACTTGTCCATGCGTAATGATGACATGAAAGATGGATACATAAGCATCCCCGCGAGCCCTGACTAAGGCGCATGGGAGTGCTGGTTGGCCCCGGACTACCCTGCTCCGCCGGCAATTCCACTCCACCCCAATGCTGTTTTGCCCCTCGTCGTGATAGAAGGCTAAATAAAACGGCAGATAGGATAAACTGGGAGCCCCTGGAGAAGGCACATATTGCCTAAGATAGCTAGAACATGGCCTGGAGAAGGTCGCAAGGAGACAATGCCTCGATGGGAGAATAGCCAAGGACCTTGATATCTAAATAAATAACCTATCGAATGGATCAGCAGAATTGCATAGTGAGGCGTCAAATGTGCCTGTATTCGGGTTTCCTGAAGGAGCGCATCCGACGCCGTCATATGCACTCTGCGCCTCTGTCGTATTGGAGATTGCTGACAAGGATGAGCGGTCAGTTGGAGGATGTCGGGACTTGTTCGTGATAGCCAAACCTGGTCTAGGAGCGATTACTTAACCGTCACGGAATGCTTATCCAAAGTGCTCTCCCAAGGTCCTCACTGATTGGCTTATCATGAGGATCACTTAAGCTTAACCATAAATTAGTTATAAATAAACCAACTTCAACGTCTATGAAGGTTTCGCACACAAAACACGCACTAGACGCACTTCCCATAGATCCTACAGCCCGACTTGCTGCGCTTATGGCATGTGTTATTTTTCGATTGAACCCATGTCTTGGGGATTGAGAATTTCCTGGTCAGTCTTAAATGCTGGGCATGACGTACTCAGTAAGAAAATTTTCGCGAGATAGATAGGACCACCAAATAGCCCAGCAACATGCAGGACATCAGAAAATTAGTTCAAGAATTTTGACTGCATCAGACGTGGATTGGGTGATTAGACTTATATCAGTCCATAGTATATACCACGGCATATATGAAGACCATATCACCGGGTTTTCTTTTCTAGCCCCTCGGTATCAGGATTTCTCAATGCAGGGGTGTACAGATGGGGGTGTCGATGACCTTGATATACCCCGCGTTTTCGAATTGCGCCAGGTACCAAAATTCTCCTTATTGCCAATGCGCCGTGGTGGATGGTAGCGCCTCTGCCTGATATGTGGACCCTCGGGGAAGGTAAATCTCGTGGGGTAGTAGGATAATAATAGATCCCACGCCTGACGGTTGAATAGGGAAATAAAACTCTATCCAATGGTCTGCTTCTTACTGTGATATGACCATGCGGATCCGCTGAGAGTTTAGAGCAGCTTTAATTGGACTTTTATTCCGTGAACGAGTAGGCTTTCACGCGGTTGCCATTGAGATAGTACGAGCCACAAGGCTTGTCTCAGTGCAAGGCGACTAGTTAGGAACGGCTCTTGCCAAGCCAGAATGCAGGGATTCCTCTTAGTCAAAACCCTTTGTCAGGCGGATCACCCAGTTGAAGGGGGGAAAAGGCAGCCATATTTTGAAGAAGAATCTAAACTGCGTGTCCATTTAAGAGACGAGTGTTATCACTGAATAACGTCCTGGTCGAGAGACGACCGAACGCAGCACCCCTGGTGAGAACCACAATGAGGGCAGTGCACAGGGACCACTAGGTTCTAGGTAGATCTGATAATCAGGTCATGACGGAAGATGACCGACGCACCATTGGCCCCAATAATTCCCTCAGGTACCCTCTATAAATTATTAACAGTGTTCATTTAACCTCATCTCCAAGTCCACTCTAAGGTTGGCAGACCGAGAGCCTCGTCCTCAAAATGGAAAATGCATCAGACAGAATTAGGTAAAGATCCTGGGAGCTGAACCTCCCAGCCAGCCCTAAGCGACTAATTTCTTGTTTAAGCTCGGGTAGCGATGCTACCGCGGAGGCCGCTTTCCCATCTAAGGTAAGCTAGGGGCTGAGCGTTAGTATTTTAGGATTGACCGGGCAGTGAACAAATTAGTGGTCCCAGCACCATGGAACATGACCTGTAATCGATGCCCTCGATCGAAGCAGCGGAACTTCGCCTGAGCCTTGGACAATAAAATTGCGTGCTTACACGAGTTGGTTACACGGAAGAACACCGCCTACTGTACCAGGCCCTTGGCGACTAGGCAGCGGCGCAGTTAGTCTGTTGGAACGTCCAGTCACGGAAGACAAAGGATGACCGTGGAGAGCAGGACCATAATTCAGAAAGCCAAAACGGTGAACTCCGGAAGTAACCTTTTAACGTTTCTTTCTGGTGAAGAAGCAATGTGAGCCAAGGGAGAAAAGATACGAGCACTCAAGAAATAGGGCCTTTTTGGACGCCGGTGTCACGGAGAATGTTTGAGAATTTTTATTTATTTCTTTTTTGTAGGCTGCCAGCACTGTAGAAAAGATTTGATCGGCCGATTCAGAGACAGACGGATGATCGACCGTTGCGGATGCACATGGGAGCTCCCAAGGGGACCGGCGGAAAAGGCAGGATGCAGCGTGACCCTTTTTTTTTAGCCGCATCGAGATGACCGCATTTGTCTAAAAAGCTTGACTAGCCGAATAGGTCCATTTTCACCAATCAGCAAAAGTCCTTCGCGAATAGTAATCTTAAGCAATTTCCAGTTGGAGCCCAAGCTTCTCCAAGAAGTGATACGTGCGTCCACTCGTTATTACTTTCCCTCTCAGCCCCCATGACCCCTGGTACCTGAAAGGGTTCAACAATGTAGTACGATTTTTCCTTAAACAAGTAGTGGCACTAAGAACGGATCAGTTTCAGCTCCATATGGTATAACCTTGTCCCTGCCGCTAAAAAAGAGCGTTTTGGCGACAGGGTCTCCGCTTTCCAGATCGGCTAAGATGGGAGGGCGTCATGATGCCTTCATGCATATAAAGCCCTTGTCCTCGGATAGACTTCCGGGTCTCACGACATATTGCCTTGTTTTTCCTCATATACACCCCTTCATAGCAGAATTTGAGCTGCATTGTCTTTCTTTTCTTTTTCTATATACATTTCTGTTTTGTCATTCGCGGGGTCGTACGGACAATTCACGTCCCACACCAGACCTTAGCAACGCAATCGTTCTATTTTTCTGAAATTAGAGAGCCAAGATGAAGGCTTTGTTACTTCTTTCACTTCCATTGTTTTCCTCCTTGCCTATTGTCGACGCCATCGCGCTGCCAAGAAACATCCAGTCTCATACTTCGAATTTGAAACATGAGATGTCTGGCCTAAACGCAGGCCGTTTTTTGCTCTTCAAAACAGCATCTGCCAAGACAGGCGGAAACAACCACGCGCAGCCAAGATATGGAAAATATATAGTGCCAACTACATCCCTGAAACACAATCAAAATACAAAACCTACCGATTTGGACGAAACACATGGCTTGGGAGCCACAGCGCGTCTGAACATCGACAAGAACCACAACATCCACCTTTCCACCCCAGTTCAACCCGCAAGGGACACACGGTACATGAAACCTTCCTGTTCCGCAATTAAAGATTCCATGCGTGAATTCTCGTCACAAGTTTTCGATACGCTGCGCAGACTTTCGGCCTCGTCATTACTGTCTTTCTCTAAGGACAATTCAGAAAGAGATATGGTCGCATCTCATAACGATAAATCGAATCGTTACAGCGCTCACTTAAAAGATGATTTACTCAGACCCTGGATGATCGTGCTGTGGATGGTATGGCTGGTTCCTATCGCCATTGTACTGGTGGAAATGGCAGAGTACGCGTGGAAGTGGATACGGGGAGACGTAAACATTCTACGAACCGTCGAAGATGAACACCAAACCCGGTTCGCCTTTGCCAATGGCATGGAAAAGGGAACGAGGGATATGGGAATTAGATATCCACAACCGTCCAATGATGACGAGGATTTCGACGAGGAATTTAATGATCTCGTACCATAGAATAATTTGTTTAGAATAAAAAAAATTATGTATATATTTTACATGACTTATGAGTTTCATAGCTTAACATGTATTAACACCGTACAATATTTCCAAATTGGGTTCACGGCAAAAAAAAAAAAAAAAAAAAAAAAAAAAATAACAGGAGA
>JAPVCE010000027.1:45393-85091 GCA_029606265.1 Paecilomyces dactylethromorphus
TCTGCCAGAGACAGCTACGGCAGACCCCTAGCTATTAATCCGAGATAAGTGTCTTGGCATGTCAGAATGTAATTATTATGCGTCAACCCCTAGGCGCTACTATGCTCAAGGCTAACTGCAGTGCAGCTCATTGCCCGAAACAGCAGATAGCAGGTAAGCCGGTCTCACCCATTCCCACCATTTTTGATCATTGAGAACATGAAACAAGGCATCCCCATAATGATAACTATTTGAAGAGGCGGAATAGGCGGCACTTGTGCTTTATGTCTTTAAGCATAAAAGAAGTGATATACCTCGGTAGATTAGAATAGTAAGCAATCCAGGGGATTCGATGCCGTATGCTAGTTCAGTTCCCGTTTTTGTCTCCGTGCCCTGGAGTTGGAGACTGTTTGGTAGCAGACGGACTTAATATCCGTAATATGCTTGTATTATATATGTTTGTTATTGATACATTTAGTATAGATATAACATGCCAGGAACATAAGATGCTACCGAAATGCCAGCAGGACGGGATGGATAAACAATCAATCAAAATGCTGTGTTTTATACCCGATATTTCCAATTTCCATCTTCATCATGTCATAATGCCCTCGAAAAAAAAGGACATCTATATGCGCTCCTGAGTACGGAGAGCACCATAGGGCTGTGCTGGGCCGGCCTCCTCGCGACCGCTCTGCTTGTTGTAAGTAACATCGAGACCGCTAGCACTGTTCATGAGCTGGAATTTGTTCTCAGCCAGACGGCCAGAATCCTTCCTGCTGCCAATTTCTTGGTTCCAACTGGCGTTATTGCGGTCATTGCTGTCGAAGCCGCCTTCCCTCAGGTTCTTGCCTTTGGGGGTGGTATCGCCGGGGTTGTGAACAATAGGCTCGACGTACGATGGGGCAGCGCCGCCATAGTGAGAGCTGCTGATGACGCTTGGACTAGTCGGCCCGGGCTCGTGGAGCTTCTGAGAGGCAGGGTAAGCTTCCTTTCCGATGCCTAGATCACGCTTGGCACTCGTTGATCCACCGACATAGCCTGTTTCAGGGACGTGGGCTCCTGGGAATTTTCCTTGACCACCCAAACTCTCAGGGTATCGACCTTGAGTATCAGGGTCACGGCTCGCAGCATCACGACTTGAATGGAGAGTACTAGCTCCAGAGGTGTCCATGTTGTTTAAAGTAGAGCTGCTGCTAGAGACATCGAGAGGCGCATTGTCAACGTTTTGAGCGAAGGCACCTCCCTGCTTTACAGACTCGGCGGCAAGAGAGTCATTGGTAAAGGGTCCAGGCTTCTCTTGGATTGGTTTTTCAGATGTGACCTGAAGAATCGTAAGTATATGTGAGGGTACACCCTGTGGGGACACAGATTAATGAACACACCTTAGTGCCAGTGGCGGTGTTTCCAATGAGAGTTCCCTGGAGAGCCATTTTGTATGTGATATCAAAGGGTATCTCAGATCACAGTTGCAGATTTTGATACAGATGTTAATTACTGTTATAGTTTAGCCTGATCGATGGAAAAGAATAGTAACCCTGGGACGAGATGGCAAAGCTATAAGTATACTGATTTATGAGCAGAGAAAGGTAAAGAAGGCCCAAGAGAAGCAATTGTAACTCGGAGGTCTGGATTCTACGTGATGTCATCCTTACGGCGAATCTTCCTACAGGATCCACGGTCTGGAAGAAGCTCATCTTGCAACGAATGAGGACGACAGGTCAACAAGCGGAGCATAAAGCGGTCGAGGGCTTCTGAATGGGCGGGTAGCAAAAGAACAGGAAATGGGTTAGTGGAGAATTAGGGTCACACCTTCTGATACTACATACTGCTAGACTTCCGCAGGTATCATAGCATACATTAACGGTAAACAAGCAATGAGCGATGATATGAACAAGTTGGAGATGGCCCCTGATAGTTCGGCGGAAATGACGTCACAGCATGCAGGCTAAAATCCCGCCCTCCGCCCCGGTCTCGGTTGCTTGGCATTAGGATGTAGCAAGGACTATGAAGATGTAACGCTACTACTATGCGCATCGTGTAGTCAGTACTCGCTCGGATTCACGTACCATAGTCAAATATGTGTCGATTAGAGTCACCTAGGGATTCATATGCGGACCTCGTGTAAAGGATATTTTGAGCTTCATAATAAGAACACACATGTCAGCTTGACTTTTAGATGCAGTGTATAGTCCACTCTTCCCATTTATACCTGCAGTTTTAATCCCAAAACTCAAAAATATGACCGGTCTAATTTCGACTTCAGAAATACCAATATAGTTTAATATCTGCGAATACTAGAGCTATATTTCATTCAAAGAAGATGTAAACTAAAGTCCAAATCCATAGATTCATTATTTCATTTATTTAGCCCAACTTTGTTTCCTGTAGCGGATATTTTAAGTAATAACAAAATAGATAGTAAATTAACACACATAGGACACGTGAATGGCTCATTTATCGCGACAACGCATCCTTGGGCAGCTCGTCTAAGTGCTCTATTCCCTGTCGTCCAACACCGCTTCCAGGCTGCGTCTCTTTCTTATACTCCTCTCCGTCTATACGGGCGCTGCTTGCTACAGTTGCTGGCCCTCTCAGAGCACTGTTGTTTTCTCCTGAAACTGGAGATTCGAATTGGCCACCTAAACCAGTGCCAGTAATGTTGGCGTTTGCCGACTGCCAGTCGCTGGGTTGTGGTGGCTGGTCAGGAAGGGGAAGATTGGCCTTGTGCTCGTCGATATCATTCTGCTTGTTTGTGGCCTTGTCGACCACAGACTGGAACTCCGTTAACCTCTTTTTTCACCTGTGGGAGTTCGTATCTATCTGCGTGATTCAACATACCTTGAGTGCAGATATATTTGAGTCGCGAGGGGTCTTTCCATGGCTGTTTCTAGAGGCTCGAGCCTCCGGTTTGCGGAGGTCATCTCTGGTAACATGGAGAGTAGCGTCCGTCATGGTGAATCTGTGCGGATGTTTATGTTATTCGGGAATATAGATCAATACTAAGTATGGGGAGTATGTTAAGATTGTTGCTTTTAGATTGAGTTCTGATAGAACTTAGCAGCAACAGAGGTTATTAATCTTCTTATACGGTCTTGCACCTAAGAAGAGTATATTGCCATTGAGGAGTCTGGGTGGCAACGTTAATGGTGGTTGTGCTGTTATGACGCCATTTGTTCTCCGCCCTAGCCTTCCACCCCGGCAACATGGGGGTTGATGCATCATCCCAGCGAAAATTAAAAAAATGCATAATCTCTTTTGTAAGTATATGGTCACTACTAAGTATTAATTGAGTTATTTTAGCGGCCTCTAGAGCAAGCGACAAGCCTCTCCGTTCCTCGAGACTATAACTCCTGTTGTGGATTTCTGCATAGTAATCTCCGCGAAGTATATACAAACTATGGCGTTAACTACAAGAATATCTTACCTGGTATATTTTAAAAAACTGACATTAAGCATTTTATTTATGTTCATGTACCATATCGACACCGAACCAACCTTTCACTTCAGATGTTAGACATGATACTATTCAGAAAGTCTGTACTAAGATATAAGATTTTAGGCCAACCAATACCAGGACTTAGGATGGCTCCAGTTAGATGGAGATAAAAGACTGTCAGCGGCTAAGTAAAAATTTGTAAACTTGCTAAATCTTAATGTTTTAGTTGTATCCATCAGCAACAAGATAGCCATCCAAATACCTTGAAAATCTCTTAATTTCAATATTATATTGCTACTATTATTGTTCAATACATGATGTATTCTTAGCATTGATCTACATACAGTTGTTCAAAATTTTTATAATGGTATCACCTAGTAGTTCCTTTCTCATAAGGCCATAACTTCCGTGTGCTCCTAGACCAGCTATTCTCCCCGCCATTCTAGTTGACACATCTATAAGCTCCGCGGATCGCGCAAGTTCATCTACCACGCCATCATCCAAAGCTTCATCGGGTGAAAACCTATGGCCTTCAAGGGCCATTTTCCTTGCTGCCCTAGGACTAAGCTTATGTCGTATAATCGAGGCAATTCCGACAAAATGAGCACCTAGATGGATCGCATCGAAACTTATCATTCCTTGGTCCCTATTAAGAATCCTGTAGTCATGACACAGAGATATGACACAAGCACCGCCTTGGCATAGGCCGTTTAGGGCACAGATGGTAGGAAACGGAAACGTTAAGATTGTAACGAGAAGCTACGCCGCAGCCAAAATTAGTCAAACAAGACTCTGCACTCTGTACCCTTTTCATTCGAAGAAAGTAGACACAGATTTAAAGCATGGGTTACTTACAGGGCCAAATGCGTCACGCAAAATGTTGTTGCTGCGAGTCTCCTCGGTAAGTGGCACTCCCTGTCACACTTTAAATAAATTCGACTTTCACAGACGTCCATTTTCTCTAGTACGTACTGAGGAGAATATGCTATTCCCTTTACCAGTCAGAATGAGACAGGCCCCATTTTCACTGTATTCTTCACCAATCGTCTCCCGCGCCTTACAATACGCAGTTTGGAGAGCTGAAAGCAGACTTTGGTCCAGAGGATTTTCGTATTTGTGGTGCAATGTGATAATATAGATATTTTTCGTCTGGGTTAATGTAAGAAAATTATTCGAGATTACGGTGGAAGCTTCTTCCGATCCAGTTGCCGAAAAGGATGCCATAACGAATGGAAAATTGTCGAAATTTCCTAGAGTAAGGACGACCAGACTACATGCCTTATATATAATTATTTCATGATGAAACCATCACTCATACTGGGCGAATCATGTTCGCAGCTATATCGCACTTCTTTTTCCTGTTGGTCTGCCAATGAGATGGTTTTAGGTTAGATTGTTCATCAAATTCATTGGCTCATTGAACCAATTATCTCTTATCAGTTTGGCACTTATCATCACCGCCGACAAAGTTAATATTTGCACATTCCATTCTTGGCCAAGCAAGCTGAACGGCGTAAATTGCCAAATGCGGATAAAAGCCCGCCAATTCTTCCTATAGCGTAGACTGCTACTTCTGTAGGATCTAGATAGACAAATGCATGGCAAAAGTCATTATGGCCATAATTTTACTTAGCAAAATGATAGAGATCATAAGAGCGACATTACCGCGGTCAAACCATGGCCTTTTTATTTCCACAGTATTAGCACATGCTCGGTTCCAACAGATATTCTATAGGCTGTCATCATGAAAACTTTATTCCGAAGATCCGTCTCCGCTGAAGAAGGGATTGAATCAAATACTTCAAAGAAGAAGTATAATACGGTTACACTATGTGCATATTCGGTGGTTGTGGCTGGGTGAGTTTGCTTTCAGTATCATCATTTTTCTGATACTGACGATGGTCATCATGACAGTGCATGGACATACGCAGCTGCATCATTCGGTACTAGTGTCTACGCTGGGGGAATGCCGGTACTCATTTATGGGTCAATTGGAATCAGTATAATTGAAACACTCTTCCTGGTCAACATCGCTGAATTTGTATCGGCCTATCCATCCAGTGGAGGAGTTCCTTACTTCTCCAGGGTTGTCGCTGGCCCTGAATGGGGTCACTTCGCGGTAATACGCAAACCTTCATATAAAGGATGCTCCTTCCCCTAACATATCAATTAGGAATACTTTGTTGGCGCGATTCACTCAATGGGAGTCTGCCTCAGTCCAGCTGGGGCACTCATCGGCATGGTTCAATTTTTCGCCACGGCTGGTGCTGTCATGCACGGAAACTGGGTTCCTCAACGCTGGCAGATCCTTTTGGGATATGAAGGCGCTAATATTTTGATTGTACTTCTCGTCATCTATGCCAATAAGGCATTGGCATTGTTGAACCGCATTGCAAGTCTGTGTATCAGCTATCTTGATTATGTGCGCGGATGATACTGATTCATGCAGTTTTCATACTAGTTCTGGGGTTATTTATTGTTATTGGATTTCTAGCCGCTCATTCATCAGAGCTGGCTTCCAACCAGTTGAGTATCTCGAACATTGAACCTCATCAGCTGCTGTTTACACGTCCTACAGGTTTGTTTGGGTTACTCTTCAGAATTCAACTGGCTTTTCATCAGATGGCTACTGTATTCTCCTCGGAATTTGCATTGCTCTTTATGCTTATGGTGTTCCCCATTGGCTAGTTAGCTTAGCAGACGATGTGGAGAATCCTTCTCGTGCTATCCCTATTGCTTTTGCGGCGCAACAGATCGGGAATTTCATCACGTAAACTCTTGAAAGTTATCAGCAACGATCAATTGCTAACGTGATAACAGTACCTTCGCTTTTCTGGTCTCAGTTGGATATGCAATCACCGACTATACTGCCCTTGTGGAGACGAACTATCCTTCGGCAATTGGGGTTATATTTCAACAAACATTGGGATCGAGGGGCGGTGCCCTCGGTCTTCTCTTATTGATATGTATTCCTGGTCTCATCGGCCTCATGTCATATTACAATGTGAGCATGATGGTCATTTATGGATTCATCCGAACGCAATCAGGTAAGTTGAACCGAACTTGGCTTAACAAGTATTTGGCTTATAAAGAGTAGTTCCTCAATGGCAGTGGTTAGCTCGTCGCCATCCCCGAACAAATGACCCTTTGAACATCCTTTACGTCCTCGCAGGTATCAATCTCGTCCTAGGCTTCGTTTATCTTGGCAGCGATGTCGGCTTCTCGATTCTCCTTGGTGCGCCCGGGGTACTGTATTTTTTCGGTTATCTTATTCCCCTTGCAGCGTATACGTTGACAGGAGGGCGACATATGAAAAGAAGGGGCTGGTTCAAATTACCTCGACGTATCAGTGTGGGACTAGCGGCTTTTAATTTCATATCAATGACTTTTATCGTCATTATACTCTGTCTACCAAGAGTGAGCCCAATCACCGCAGCGGGCATGAATTGGGGTGTCCTCTTCTTGTTTGTAGCGTGTGGTCTAGCAGCAGGCGCTTGGCACATCTATGGCAAGCTGCATTATGAAGGTTTGGACATTCATGTTCTGGACGGTATGGAAGCTACGTCGGAATTGGCTCTTGAGGAAATCCCTGAACAGTCAATAAATGCTACTGATGGCCAAAAGTCACCAATGTCGTTAGCAAACCGACGAGTCAGTGGATTTCAAAAATAATCATATAGAATTTGGTTGCATTTACATTATTCAAGACGAGGTTTCACTGAACTGATAGATGATTATATCTTAGATGAGTTCTATCGGGCTTCAAAATCTTTCGTTCTTTTACTACTCCAAATAGAGATTAGTCCCTGTCTTGGATTGCTATACGTACGGTTCAATCCGGAGCTTACCTTTGCATATCCGCAACTTCTCGGATCTTTGATACATCCAAAGACAATTTTCTTTACGTGAAAGTATATCCTCATTCTCATAATATACATTGCTATGAATGCGCCTTTTGCCGACGTGTATCTCTAATTCATCAGTATAAGAGGCACTCTCCAAAATGATCTTCAACTACATATTTGTTAATAAAAATAAACTTAAGATTCCTTGTACTCATACCTTGAGATATCCACAATATCCACGAAGTATTTGGTGCTAAGTCCCTTAACTCCCAGATCTTTTGTAAGATAAGCTGCATATGGATCACATCACTAAGGCACAGATCTCGAAGGCCAAGCAATTTCTCGGAAATTTCTCTTCGATCATCTGCATCAACTGCCTCGCATCCAGCCGTGAAGAGAGGAAAGGCTAGCGCTGCATAAGTCCTAGAACTTAATGGGATCTTCCTCGTGGCTGCAATGACATCTTTTATTTTAGCTCGGATTATAGGTGCTGTTGACGGCAAGTCTCTTAGTCGGGCATAGAATAAGATGTGGCCAGCAGCATGAAAAGCAAGGTTGCAATATAGGAGCTCCTTCGCATCTGGAGAACCTGTACGGAACTTTTCAATATCAGTTTCATATGCATGAAGGAGATCCTCCTCTAGAGATGTTGTCTTTGACTCCAACTCTTCATATTTTTCACATGAATCACCTTTGCTCTGTCTCAGTTGAGCCTTCGCGTCAATCAAAATCCCTAGTCGCTTCAAAGGTGCTACTAGGCGGGGAGAAAACGCCAGGAATGGGTCCACTAAAAGAGCAGGATTTCCTATCAATGGACTCGTCCCCAGCCATTCTATTCCAAGGCTCTGATAGTCGTCAAGGATCTGGTTCAAAGACATACTAGAACAATCTTTGGCGGAGCGGAAAGAGACGCCAGAGATAATTTCTAGATACTGAAAACCTCGAATTAAACTTCCGACTAACTTCTGATGTTCTCCCATTGCTAATGGTTCGGCTTGGTTGAACCACGAGAGCAATGGCTGCACCTCTTTGAGGTATTTCTTCCATAATTTGCGAGAGCCTGATCTGATCTGAGCTGTACACAATAGTAGTGCGATACAAAGCCCAACCAAAAGATCATCAACGGAATTTGCATGGCCTAGAGTGACGATACGACAGAATTCTTCTTCCACCTCTTGAAAGAGAGTCGCCACTAACGGATCCAAGACTGTTGACTTTTGGAGATTGTTATAGTGGGAACCAGACAATGCCAGACAGGCGGAGAGTACATGTCTGTTGTCGAAGGCTAGGCCCGGAAGTTGTGTGTAAAACGGGTTCTCGTCGGGAGAAGGATTGCTGGGGTGGTCAAAGTCGTAACAGAATATATCAAGCAACGTGCGATGGACAAAGTGATTCCAGAGAAACCCTTTTTCGATAGAAGCCAATAGTTCGGAGGGCATTTTACGAGGCCGTCCATGCTGTAGCTGAGATTCCAGATTGACTATTGACAGGCTACTTGGAAGCTCTGCACTGAAGCAAAAATTGTCCGAACTTCCCTGAAAAGAGTTGTGGCCAATGAAAGCTGTTATCGGATCAGTGGGGGCAACTTGCATGTCTAGGAATTCCTGACTAGGAGTATTGCCACGTTGGATGTCGGTGTCTGTATTAAGGAGGTCCTCCATGGAAGTGACCTCGTTCCAGTTGTTCCATTGTAAGATTTCTCCATATTGGCACTTGCCAATCTCTGAAGTCTGTGGTAATGGGGACAGCTGATCAGCGCTATCGCTTGATATTTCAAGTCCGAAATTATCGTCTTCTGAGTTCAACTCGGCATTGAGGGAATCCCTCGGCACTGACGCCCGAATGCCTGGGCTGAGTCTCCTGCGACCTGTGCGCCTCGTTGAGCTAGCATTAACGTCTGGTCCCTTCCAGTGACGGAAAATGCGAGGCTCGCAGTTGATCTTTTGTTTCTGACACTGAGTGCATTTTGGTATTTTCCGATCGCACTGGAAATGAGTCAGCTTGATTATCTATGTAGTACTCGAACTGCCACGTTGTGTCTTGAATCATTTACCTTGCGTTTGCTAGTAAAACACGCGGCGCAAGCACCTCGAGTCTGCGTTCTCTGCCGTCTATCCATACTCTAGAAGTTAGTAATGATGTTGCCTGGATTTGCATCAAAGCAATTATAATTTAATGACCTGTAGAACAAAGGATAAGAAGCAGTGAATATTATTTTAACCATGATGACCATTCCTCCTTGTGGGGCGCAGATAACAAGATAACAAGATAACAAATAATGAAAATGATAGGTTGGCATTCCGCATTCCGCACACCCACTTTAATTAATAAGACCTTCCCCGATCTCCACCGACACCAAGTGCATAAACTGAGCCTAGCCACGCTTAGTGCGCAATTAGGGAGCGATAGAGACAAAGGACAAGCATGCGACAGAAGAATTCTATTATATCGAATATCTATCTCCCAAATGTATGAATCCATATCACATAAAGGGAGTGGCAGTCTACGGTTTGTGATGGAAATATAATTTACAACTCCTTGTATTCCAGCATAGTCAAAGCCCAGCACTTACTGTCTTTCCCTTCTACCGAACTAATCCCATCCTTACTGCTATAATAATAACAGAATGATCCACTGGATCAACCGAATCAAGACCTTTCTTGTTCATAATCATTCTCGAGCTTAGTCCAGTCCATACGGAGGACCAGAACCAGTTCAACAAGTCCGGCTAGGGTCAGAGCCAGCGCTAAGCCTGCCCAAAGTCCATATAGTCCACATTGTAACTTGAATGCTAGTAATAGGCCGATAGGCGTGGCAATAACTAATGATCAGTCTTCGTCAGCACAATTTAGATATCTTCAAGATTCGGGATCCCCTTCCAAGTGCATCCCAAAGGAAAGGAAGGACAGGCCAGTCTCACTGTAATAAGCAACAAGGTTCACTTGTGCAGCCAGGTCTACTTTGCCGACAGCTCTTAACACACCTGCATTCACAGATTGCAAACTATCGGAAATCTGAAATGCAGCAGCACATGGAAATACGGAGACTGCGAGAGAGACGACATCTGAATCTTCCTGGAATTTGATAAATATTTTCTTCTGTAAATGTGTTGGTAGATAGAACCCAGTAAATTGCTCACCGTAAAGAAGAATGCAATGCGCTCTCGAAAAAGAAAGAGAATTGCCATGACCATAAATCCATTACCAACAGCAACCCAGGATGCAGTACGAGCAGCAATAGAAGCATGTTTAATTTTACCTGCACCAATGAATCCTGCGACACGGTTCGTTGTAGCCACACCTACTCCAAACGGGAATATGGCAAGTAGAGCGTCAGTAGACATTATGATGGATTGCGCAGCCGCCGGAACTTGTCCCATCGATCCAGCGGCGAGGGCAATGATTTCAAATGCCCACCATTCAGCCCCGATGCTGATAATTCCCAGTAGAACGATTTTCATAAAACTAAAAATTCCCTCTAGAGATTGCCGTGACCATCCACCCCATGCTTTTGACGCGCCGGAAAATTTGATATACCCAAGAGCTAAGAGAGCACATAGCCAGTACATGCTTCCAGTCGCCCAGGCGCCACCACGAAGACCCCAACCAAATACATCCACGAAGAGATAACTGGTAGGAATATTGATAATTGCAGCTGTGAGAAGAATCAACGTTCCGGGAAGTCGGATATCTAGATGAAGTTAGGAATTATAACTGATAAATCTAGCAATTTATCAAGTGAATGGGGAGCTGTATTATTATACCTTGGCATTGAAGATATTTCTTCAGAGCTTCAAAAAGGATATAACCTACTGCAAACGGAGTGAGAGCACGTAAGAATGTTTGCGTTCCATACGCCAATTCAGGTGGATGGCCGAGGTAGAGAAGCACTGGGCTGCAGAAGCACCAGAGTGCGGCGATAGGAATGAACAAAATTCCAGTAGACAGTAAGTATTTTTGAAGCAGTATTCCGATTTTGTCAATATCGTCTCCATTTGCGAAGGAAATTGATCCGAGAGAGTCTAATTAAGAGTCTAGTTAGCTGAGAAACTTAAAGAGTGATCAAGAACATACCAATTGCAGTTGTCCCTCCGATTGCAAGCAACCATCCCGTGCTTGTAGCAATCATATATGAGAAAGCAACTATCGAAAGTTCTACTGGTCCCTAGAATACCTTTAGCGATATGAAATAGCAAATAATATGGCTCTTATTAATACATACTAGACGACCAACTATGAAAATGCTGGTAAGTTGGAGGGCCTGTTGGAGAAAATATCCCGCAGCAATCTATTAATTTGTTATGAGACTCCATGCTTGTCACCTATGACCTATAGCCACAAGATAGTGACACTCACCGGGCATGAACTAGCAACAAGAACCTTCAATTCTCTCCCAGTTAGTATTTCGTCATCTGGGTTTTCACTTGATCTTAGCAAAGGTGTCGTAGTGGTCACGGCTCCATTGCTAGCTAGTGATGCTCGCCGAAATTGCTGATAACCCATATTTGCTCTTTAGAAGTTTTCACCATAATCTCAAAAAAAAAAAATTGTGCGAGCATCAGTATTACTATTATCCTCTTTTCTGAAAAATAACAGAGCAGCAACCTAGAATTGTGCCCATATCTATTTCAAAATATGCTGAGAAGATAAACTAGTACTATGCGGCTTTTTTTTCTCAAAACGGTTATGTGTCCGCAGCGCATCGATAGCCGAAACCCATGCAATTCTTCCTATGCCGCTTAGCACATGGCAGTAGCCCTAATCTTTTGTAGCCACTGCGCTGCATTTTTTGGCTTAATCTGCGATTAGGCTCCCAGACATACCTGTGACTCATAGCATCCTGCTACTTATCCGAAACCCATTGGCTGGTTCAAAAAAGGACCTTTGTGTTACAATGGATTTCTCGTCCTGCCAATCATCCACACGTCATACACGGAATTTTTAAGCTACTCTCACATGCAACATGATTTAGAGATTTTATATAATGAGATAGATAGAGAAGCACCTAATTGTACTTCGAAATAATATACACCGCGGAATTTCCTTTTCTCAGTACTGCACCTGTTAAGTCTTGGGGCAGGAAGCATAGCTGCATTAGACTATCAAGTGCTTACTAAATGCTTGCTAGAATCTAGGATATAAGGGGAAGTTAAGCCTATATTAACTGCCAATTAAACAAAGAAACTAGATACTAGTGACTCAGTAGATTTTACAATAATTAAAGAATCTGCTGTACTTTTTTGAGACAGGTCACCTATTCTGGTAACTTTGAGCGTCACAAATAGACCCATAGTTCCTCTGTTTAAAGCACAAACACGATGAACTCTGCAAGCGCCCAATTTTATAATTCTATCGAAATGGATAAAATATAACTTCGCATGCAATCACACAGTCGTAATCAGAGCTTTCCAGACACTGGGACCGATGATTCTGAGAGTCCCTTGTGGACACACTGTGAGCTCTTCGTACTCTCTTTGGAACTAGGAGGAACATCAACGGCAGGATTGCGAGTGAAAAAGCTGCTGGGTTCGAGTTTGACGCTGAGTTTCGTGATAGGCCTGAGAGGAATTTGTCAGCAACCATCGCAGATGCAGAAACTTGTGTTTTTTAGATGACCAACATCACAGGAAAGTCTTCAACACGCGGTACATGCGTAATGCCAAAGGAATGCCAGATCACGACATCTCCATCTAAGTCTTCATTGCGACTTGCCCAGAGCCTCACACCCTTATCTGTACGAGATTGGTTCGTACAAGGACCAGACACGTACAATTCATGTCGATAGTATTTAGTGAGGTGGAGCTGATGTTCGGCGAAACCTGCCCGGGCACGATGTAGCGACCCTGGCTGCGCGAGGAGCATTTGGCTGTTATGGGGATGTATCTTCCACGCCACGGGTCGACCAGTATACGGGTGCTCTATGTCAGGATTTTGAATTAGCCAGACCCTTCCTTGACTTGGATCACTGTCATAGGCCCCAGCTTTAGAAAGAAGTGTCTTCTGGGTTATGAAAGCTACCCCGTTTGGATTGGTATTCTCGTCCATTGGGAGAGCTATGTTGTCTGCTTGCACCACTTGGTTTTTAAAACCGCCCACTGCTGGATCAATTCGGAGACAAAAAATGTGTTGGTGCGAAGGGGCTGCCACTCCTGGATGAACTATTGTCCCCCATGGGTAGTCATCCTTCTGGTTTAACCCAACTGGCTGCGTAGACATGATGCCCGTTGCACGAATTTCCATATTAATACCACCAGCCTGGTCGAAAGTCCAGAGAAAGATATATTCGTAGTTTGCCAATGTACATATAGTCTGGAGAATTAGCACGCGGCTTCGGGCACCGATTGGTCGACCTGTAGGACCTGTATGTTTCCACCCGATCAGGTCATCCTGTTCGTGCATGCAGACAACATTGGAACGACGGTACGCATCTCCGTTGCTAGTATTCAGGACCGCATCGAAATAATGAATCAGCCCTAGACAGTCACACCCTAAGTGCAAACTGTTTGCAGTGAACCCGGCTCCGGCATCACCAAAGTCAAAGGCGGATTTTCGGTTGAAGGGGGGTCTCGGGTCCGCATAGGGTACAAACATGTCTGATAAACCTAGCCGATAGAATGCAGAATGTCCATCAATGTGCACATCGTGGAGGACGAGTCCTTCCCTGAAGTTGAAACCTATTCTGAATCGCCATTTTTGCCATTCCACGAGGTTTCCTTTCATTGTGAATGACGCCCCGTCAGGTTGAACAATATAAAGAGGTTTGATATCTTGACGAAGTTCACGTAATTCTGGTAAATATTCACTTGGTTCTCGCGGCCCAAAAGAACCACCTGCTTTTGTATCCCAACCCCCAGGAGAAAGCGGTAGGTATAGTATTTCGAGGAGCTCCAGCGTAACGGCATCGAAAACAGGTGAGAAGTCCAAAGGAAAGGCATAAAAGTTTCCATCCTTGTTTTGGGGGTTTTTAGGATCATAGGTGAACATGTAACACTGATATTTCCTTCTTTCATCGTCGATTTTATCGGATCCACTATAGAGGGGAACACATATTAGTCACATGCTGTATATAAGGAATTCTCTATACAGCTCTTACTATGGCCATGGCTCACAAACAACCCCTTCGAGAGGAATTTGTAAACGTGCTACTTCCTTGAGAACCGATGGATGACCGAGGCATCTTTCGATGATAGTTGTCACATCTCCTGGAGTCATGTTTGCAAATGAACCGGCAGGCATCTTGACATTTTCCAGAAGCCTTCTTTCTTTGATATCGACGATAGCTTCGTAAAGGTTCATCTGGTGCTGAATTAGAAAAGCTCGGACTCGTTAAATCTTGGCTCTATATTACCTCTGGGCCCAAGTAATATACTATTCGAGCTTGTCTATTGGGATGTGGGACATGATTCAAATTCTTTCCAGAGTGTTCAGCCTCTAAGAAAGGTATCATTTCAGCTTTCTCCGGCTCATAAAGAGAGATTGATCGGAAGTCAAGATCTGCATTTTCTGGATAGGCATGACGGATGAGTTGAGAAGAGCACTTGACTTCTTCCTCCACCAATGGGTCAAAGGGGTGGGGTCAATAAAACTCGGACATTGCTCTCAGCTTTCTTTCAAGTTGGGTGATAATCAAAACGAAGTGATAACAAAATATCTGCCCTTATACTCCTGGTAGAAGAGTATCATGCAGCTGGAGTTAAATAAAATAGTATATGTTGAAAATTCGGAGAGCTGTTGGAGATCGACATCGATCGTCGGGTATACCATTTTATTTCCTTTTCTGGTAACGTGGCCGCATTAGCTCTGATGGACGGGTGATTAATTCCAGTTTTAGAAATTAGAAAAAGACTACACATGATGTCGGAGCCTGCCTACAGGCAGGCCTCCTGTTGGGTTTCTCCCACGCCTTCTAGCTCCACCCACAGAGATAAACAGGTTGAGCTAGTTGCTAGAGAATTCAAGCTCAGCGAGCTTCGCTCCAATACATGATTTTCCCCCCCTTCTCTCCCTATTATCGCGATAACAACTTTATTGAAAATCAGGTGCTTAATTCCAGGGTATCATCATCCCCATTTTCACTATAATGCGGACAAATAGGAAGAGGTTACTTCAACAACGGGGGCATTCTGTGTATATGTAAGACTAAAAAGTAGTCCATACATAAATTAAATAGACTAATACAGCTGATGTATATACTGAAATATCATCTTCAAGTGGTCTGTCACAATTCACTGTCAGGTCGTGATTGTTTATTATTATCAAATTTAGAACTAGAATATAGGGACCTGTGAAATCGACGCCGAAAATGACAGCCTCTGGCGCCAGAAACGGCCGCCTTTCCACC
The DNA here is from genome assembly GCA_029606265.1 of Paecilomyces dactylethromorphus. Classification (NCBI taxonomy): domain Eukaryota; kingdom Fungi; phylum Ascomycota; class Eurotiomycetes; order Eurotiales; family Thermoascaceae; genus Paecilomyces; species Paecilomyces dactylethromorphus. Next base: position 60,997 of record JAPVCE010000027.1, read on the forward strand.
CGTAGCTTTGAAGGGCGAGCTGCCGCTTAACCGCCCGCTGCCCTGTATCGCCCCTTATTCTGCACCCAACCAGCACTGTTAGTCATCCTCCTCTCTTCCAGGGGTCTTTTAACGCCCTCCTCTCCTCATCCTAACTCCACTGCCTCGATCGACCTTAATATACTTGATTCCTAAGTCTCCTATCACAGAATCTAAACCTTAGCCTTTGTATCCGAATTCTCCTTATAGCGGCTATGTCCGTACCTCTAACTTAACTTGATGAGTACTAGTACTAGACCGATCCTATGCGAGGAAACTCGAACCAGACTAGAATATTTCCGCAGTTTTGGATAGCTCTCTCTAAACTTTAAGCTGAGAATCCTAGTAGGAATCGCTGTAGTCGAACAGTACTAGCGGAAGTAGATTTACCCTTAAAGAAATAAAGGCTTATGTTACGAAACTAATGCGAGGGAAGATGCTCTGATAACCAAACAACTTGGGATCAACTGGCGAGGCAGTCACGGAGGATCAGACCAAGACTTACGAAGAAACAGGATCAAGTGATTTCTCATCTTAGCAAGCACGAAGCTTTGGAGAAGACTAGCTATGAACGCCTATCTCGATGTTCCATAGAGTTGGTCTGGTTTGGTTGGTGGCTGGAAATCTCCGCGAAAGTCCCACAGAACTCCCGTGGCAGAAAAGCGCCCGAAACTCAACCTCTCCATGTCTGTCGCCAATTCCATCGGCCCAAATTCCGTCTCGAGTGTCTGCTCTTGTCGACTCGGCGACTGAATGTTTGTATGGGGCTTGTTGCCATCCAACCCCAATGTCGTTGAAACGAGGGCTGGAGCGTGAGTCGTGTGACTTTTGCTTTCGGCGCAAAATCAAATGCGATCGGGCATCTCGCGCAAGAGAGGGCCATGACTTATGTTCTCAATGTGATCTACGGCAGAGGCCATGCACCTTGGACTCTGATGATGTCCGAATCCACCGGCGCCGCAAGATAAGCCCCAATAGTGCGTACTTGGACCAGGGCAAATTTACTCCGCCTCTAGGCGGGAATACCTCGTTACTATTATCATCCCAAACAACTACGGTTGCAACATTAACTCCAGATACCAATACCAACTCTCCTTTACATGCTTCAACCAGCGATTCGCTGTGGACAGACCTGGATCTTGAACTCAGCTCCGAAAGCATTTCGTTTCTGGATGAGGTGTTCATGCAAGGTTTTGCTCCCTCGGAATCAATTGCCAATATAGACGGTCGGTCAGACGCCAGCCTACAGAATGCAAATGAGATTATGGAAGGGGCGATTGCAAGTCAAAATCCTTACGAGATCCAAGGAATCGACTTCAGCACCCTAGAGGCAGCTCTCACTGCTTACTTTGATTTCGCATCTCTAGTTCTGCCCATAATTCACAGAGATGCATTGATGGCAGACTATGAGAGCCGTCGAAGTAGCCCGGCTCTTGTTTTTGCAGTGGCATGTCGAGGTTGTCCCTTCATTCCCGTTCCGGACAAGTGGAACTTGCAGCAGCAATTTGCTTTTGGCTTCAGGCTGGCATTTCTGGAAGCGCGAAATAATGCAGCATCTAAGCAAACCATTAGACTTGATGATCTTGAAGCGCTGGCACTCATGGTTGGCTTTGCCCACGAATCAGATGGGAACACCGCTACCGCCCTTCACTCACAACTGGGCGCCTTGTTCCTGACGCACGAATCTCTTGTCTTAATGACGCTGCAGTACCAGATTCTTTTCCCCCCAACGCTGGAAAGAGCAGCGGAGCGCAAAGCGCTTCTGCTGTGGCACGTATACGGACTAGATGCGTTCTACTGTCTTGATCATGGAGTCATGTCTCGAATACAAGAAGAAGACATTGAGGATGTCAAACCTTCCGAAAGCTTTACTGGACATGAGACGGGGAGTTATCTTGACACTATGCTTTCATTAGCCACTATTGCCCGAAGAATAACACGCATAATCTGCAGTCCTGGAGCTAAACACAAGGGAGTCAAACTCCAGGATGTGGAAAACCTCTATGGGCAGCTCTCAAAGTGGGGGCAAGATTCATGTCCGTCGCGGCTACGGTTTACAGGAAATATCAACTCCGATTCTGCGGAGCGAAAAGGAGATAGCCGATCCTCGAACACAATGAGCAAGAATTTGCTGCACCGGACAGTGATCTCACTGTTGGAGCTTAATTGCTACATGGAAGTTGAGAGATGCCTGGAGGTTGGCATTCAAGAACGGGCATCTGCTGAAGGTGAGGCGCTTGAACTTCGTATTGGATACGAGACGTTAAAGGCAGCAAACAAAATTTTCCAGACGGTACAATACATGGAGACCTTCAAGGACCGCGGGCAACCCATAACAGTGCGAAATCGGTACTCCCTAGTTGATCTTTCGCCAGGTATTCTGCGCAATATGTGTGTTGGCGCCTCATACTGGTTTTCCAGCCATGCCCAAAAGCTTTTATATCAACAAGCCAGGGATGAATCATTTGTTGGAGCTGAGAAATTGGCACACACCCACCATTCCAAAGTCCTATCCAGACAAAGGGCTGAAGATTACGTGAAAAAAGCGACCAAGCTACGGGATACCGCGGCAACGGCTGTGTCCCACATGGACACCGCGCATGTTGTCAGACGGGCGAACGAGCAGCTAAATGCTTTGAAGGAGTTGGTTGGACAATCTTGAACCCATAAAATTCAGCTTGGTTATGAACCTCAGTACCCGCCGAAAAGGTACCGCGATGATCCCGTCGAATCCAAGCTACTCAAGCTCTAGACATGGTTCAAGCATTTATACGGTCTCTCAGCCATCAGACTCCTATTCCAGTTTCTTCAAGCTACTGGGTTATCAGTTTCGATTGGAAGCTACTCGATCTTGTTATTAGTCAAAATGGCTGGCTTCCTTCTTGGCCCTATTTTTCAGCCACTGTCAGGGCTCTTGAGTTCCCCCGACGTGAGAGCTGTTACTACGAATCTATCTACCTCCTTGATTCAGGCCACTCATCAGGGCCACAGCATGTATGGAGACTTCACTGCCAATTCGTCCTCAATCTCCATCACGGCATTGTCCACCCAGGATGATCAGAACTCTCCCTTTTTTGATTTCCATTTCTCATCGCCCTTTTTGAACCAGTCAGCTGGTAGTACTGAAAACGTGACCAATACCTCCTTGTACAGGATCGGTAGCATTTCCAAGCTCTTCACTGTGTATACACTTTTGGTCAATTACGGTTGGGAGCATTGGGATGACAGCATTACGAAGTATCTTCCTGAACTTCAAGGCGCTGCTAATCTCGATGACAATACTTCGGTTGCGCATGTTGACTGGAGCAATATCATGATCGGAGATCTTGCCTCACAGCTATCTGGTATCGGCAGGGATTGTGAGTTTCGTATGAAAAAGGGACGAGAGAGCAAAAGCTAATGTTTAACAAAGATTCTTATGGAGACTTGGCCAATATTGATATCTCCTGGTCAGAAGCTGGACTACCTTTACTGTCACCAGAAGATGTTCCTCAATGCGGTGGCAATGCTAGCGTGCCACCATGTGATCGCGATGGTACCGTGCTCGTTATCCACGTCTCTCAATGTTCATACTCATCGTTTCTCCTTCTAGAATACTTCCAAGGTCTACTTCGAAGAGCTCCAGTTTTCGCACCGCAAACGACACCTGTCTATTCAAACACTGCCTACCGAATGCTCGGATACATCTTAGAAGCAATCAGTGGTACTCGATTCGATAAACTGCTACAGTCTTCAGTCCTTCGACCTTTGAATCTGACAACCACCACTTCTGCGATTCCTAGGGGCGAAAGCTCGTGGGTAATTCTAAACGGCGAGAGCGGGTGGTATCAGGACACGGGTGACGAGACACCGTAAGTATTCCTGGGAACTTCCGTGTCACCGACCTCTTCTAAATTGTGTCGATATCAAGTACAGCAGGGATGTACTCTTCGTCGTCTGATTTGGCAAAGTTTGGCCGTGATATTCTGCTCAATAGGCAGCTTTCTCCGGTCGCCACTAGACGCTGGATGAAGCCGAGCTCCCATACCTCAAGTCTTTCTTTATCCGTGGGAAGCCCCTGGGAGATCCTGAGGACCAAGAGTCAAATATCCCACGGCCGCACTATTGACCTGTACACTAAGTCCGGGAGTATCGGTCAATATAACTCGCTGCTGATTATCTCCCTGGACTATGGCGTTGCTCTTTCGATAATGGCAGCCGGTCCAAGCAGCGCGGCGGTTGTTGAAGTCGCTTCCGAAATTGTCCTGCAGTCTTTGATCCCGACTCTGGAGAATCAAACTCTCTACGAAGCATGCAAGGGCTTGTGTGGAACTTATGAGTCGTCTGATCAGAGCAAAAACTCGAGTCTTACCGTGTCCGTGGACACGAATGGTCTCCAAGTGGAGCGGTGGATCAATCGCGGTGTCAACTTCCAGGCAGTTATACAGGCTTATGCTTCTCAGACCGGCAGCCCGCCCATTAAATCCATCCTGCAGGCGACGAATCTAGGATATCCGCCAAATAGTCAAGACAACGATGTTAGGTCTCGTCGCGTGGCATACCGAGCGATTTTTGAGAAAGACACGAGTAACCCGACTGGCCAATACCGGATTATGGACCAAAGCGCAGGACTATGGAGCTCTGTCGATACTCCAATGTACGGGGAGATTGCTATTGATGAGTTTGTCGTTCATTTTGATCATTCTGGGATCGCTTTCGCGATAGAGCCTCGAGTTATGAGAGACACGCTGTACAAGGTTGGTGGCGGAGCAGGCAACTCTCCTCATTTCACTCATATTCAGGCGCCAAAATCCTAGTCTGCACGCATCCCAGGTCGTGTTTCCATATCTATGTTCCAAGTATCTTAGCTATTACATGCGAGTCAATTACCGTCAATCTATAACGATGGTGATCGTTTCCCTCGTCCATATGCAGCGCTATCGTCTTCATATGTTCATCTTCCCATCGCGATCGTTTTCCCCAGACATATATAGATAGTTCAATACATTCCGTTCGTTTCGCGCTGCTTCCCTTCTTTCTCAGTGCAGACCTCCTTTATGACGCTATCACATAATATGTGTCATGCATGAGTCCTTCATCTTCTTAGGGACTTAATTTGATATATTCGTCCTTTCCACTATTCTCACTACCGACTCTAGACACAGGCAACTCTGAATATGAGCACTTCAGATCTGAGAACTCAGCTAATACATCTCTAATTCTCGTTCCGACCATCGTGCCTTGGGTGCTGTGGGCATAAACTGAGCCTGGTTTTCAGCCCTCATGAACCAAAACCTCGGGTGCATGAAACTGAGAATCACACACATTAGAACCATTGGGATACTATCAAGTGCAATAAAAATTCCTTCTTTCGATGTAAGCGGCCCATCGAATCCTCCACGTAACTCAGCTACACGCCAGCAAGACCGAATCAAGAGGCACGCGGCCGCTGTCAAAGCGCCTTAACAGAAGCCATGGCAATTAGATTTTCATGATAACTGCTGGATCTTTCCAGATTCACTCACCAATAATATACCATTTCTTCCCACCTCTCAGAATTTTCTGCCACATTTTGTGTGCGAGAATCGACAACACTACACAAAATATTGCCGTAACCAACACCTGCGTTCCAAGCCCTGCCATCATCAGATCTACTCCTGTGGGGTTGTCGGCATAGATTGCGGCTAAGGATCCTCCAACTCCAATGAAGCAAAGACACGCAAAATCACCCAGAATGAAAATGGTCGTGAAAAGCCGTGGCCCAACCTGGGGGAAACAAGTTGATTGAAAGTGCCGTTGGAGTTGACTGATCCCAAGATAGAGCGATGAGGAGAGGAAGGTAGGCCCAAGAGTCAGACCAATAATATACCTGTTATCTATGTCAGCTTTTGGAGGTGCCAGAGGTGATTAGAATTCTTGCAGAGCCGGCCATACATGATGTATCCGTTCTTATTACTTCGGTCATGGGCGAGCTGAACTTTAGCCACGTATCCGAGTAGCTCTAAAAGTAAACCACCGAACATTCCAAATGCGTATCCATAGAACCGCCAGAAGCGAATGGCAAGAAGCACGTGAATGAGCAACAAGATCGCGAAAATAGTTGTGAAAATAGCATTCGGGGCCAAGAGCGGCGTAAAGAGAATCCGCCCTGGACCGCGGTATGAAACGTCGGTGGCATTCATTTCTTGTCGATGCGATGATCTCTCAATGCTGTAACTAAGACTGGAATAGAAGGAGGGACAAGTGAATTATAAGTTGACCGTGATCGACTATCTGTCTAGACTGTGCACCGCTTTATCGTCTCTCCGTAGAGCGTCCGCGAAAGTCCCGCAAAGTTCCCGCCGAGATTGATTCTTTTCTCACCGACGAACAAATGAGGACCAATATAGTACACAACAAATATTCAACTCAAAGTAAACTATTGTGAAAATAATCAACTTCAAATATATGCCCTCCATGTTCCTCGAAATACTCCGGTTGCTTTACTCTAGTCCGTACATCCATTCGAACATGATAATCCCAACTGCCTCAGCTACACGCAGCTGTCAGTGGGAAGATTTCACCAAACTATTTGGTCCACAAACTCACCAGTGAGGAACACCTACACTGCAACGAGTACCAAATCCATGGCAGGTTGGATGTTCATTCGCCGTAAACTGAGCAGCAAAGCAAGTGTCGTTGTGACTCTCATCCACACCCGCAATCCTCCTACCTCCATCGATAATAGAGAATCTACCATCTAATACGGTAGTATGGATCTCACCAACTGGCTAGATTAATGATGATTTAGCCCTTGCGTGGCTAGATTATTTTATTAAGGCCAGGAAGCGTGACGGTCGCCTAAAAAGAGGCGAAAAACGTATCCTAATATTCGATGGCCACGGCGCACATCTTACCCTCAAATTTCTTACAAAATGCGAAGAAAATGGTATTATGCCGTTCGAATTTCTACCTCATTCAACACATCTTTGCCAGCCGCTGGATGGTAAGCCGTTTCTGAGCTATAAGCAGCACTTCCGAAGGTCTAATAACGATCTTGCGTTTTGGGCTGGTGAGCTAGTAGGGAAGGCTGATTTCCTACGTATTATTGTATTATCAGGCCTATACGTGAGTAGGCTGTTACGCGTTGTTAGTTATCTGGTCACTGTGAGTAAGCGTATAGAAGGATGGTCTTACCTCCGAACGGTCCTCTCCGTATACCTTGCTGCGAATCCCAAGAGTATCTCGCAACCGTACCGTCGCTGTGTGAAGCCTTACACGGACTCGGGTCCTATTGAGTATCTTTCAGGGCGTGACAGGTAGAGCGCCAAGTAGGTCGGTCACAGTGTGAGCTCCCCTACTTGTAGGATGGGTTGTCTTAAGATTGAACTGTGAAGCGCAAAGTGCAAGTTAGTATCCAAGCAACAATGAGGAATTGTACTGTCCTAGTAACAGGAGTGATTGATCGCGAAGAACTAAATACATGTGTGTAGATGAGCGTCCTTATATATCCAGTCCTCCATGATGGTATAGATGGTAGATGATAGTACCAGTGGTGCACAATGCCCGACTTTTGAAATTCACCCCGTACTCCGTGCTGGATCTTACTACACCGTATAGTACTCGCGGACTGCAGCGGCGCCATGCAGTCAGCCCATCGCGGCCAGGTGTTGGTCCAATTGGGTCGCTCGGGTGCAACATCGCCTAAGATATACAAATTGGGGTTAGACACAACAGGCAATATAAGCAAAATTTGGATCCTCTGTCAACTTCAGATAAGCAGTCGAGATTCTCGACCCTACTTTTTTTGCCTGCGTAACATGATCCTCAAAATCTACAATTCCAGAAAAAGTCACACAAACACACTACTAGGGCTATCTAGATTTTTTTTTAAATGCTGTCATTCTTGAATTTAGCCTTCTGTATTCATTATCTGCATTTTTTTTATGCCTAGTACACCAAATGTTCCTGCTTCTCATATTCCTCATCATGAACTCCAGGCTTTAGATATTTGGAATATATAGGGTGCGTCTTTGCAACCTGATGAAACTTAATCATAGCATTCTTATACATCTTCTCGGCGCAGTTACGTTAGTTATTGGTTGCCACAAGCAGCGAACTCGTTGTGTAAATGTGTACTGTACCTCTCCCGCTGTGATATCTTCATATTCTACCTCAGTACCCGGAGGAACGAACTTCTCAATAGGCTGTAAAATCTCAATCATTAATAACGTTCCATTTGGGTAAAAAAAAAGGGCAAATATGTGGGTCAGTATATGGTACCTTGATAACAGTCTCAAAATTGGCGCTGAAGAAAAATGGAATAGAATAGCGCTCTTCACCAGAGTAGTTTAGCACCCGGTGAAACGTTGATACATAGAGGCCGTTCGTCCCTGTATTCGAGGTAAGCTAATAAAGCTTACTTTTTTTTTTTTTTTTTTTGTTTTTGATCTATGACTTACAAGACTGGAGTTGATCACCGATATTGACTACAAAGGAGCCCTTTCGAGGGGGCGCAGATACCCACTCTCCTCTCTTATTCAGGACTTCTAAAGCCCGTACCTCTCCGGCCGCAAGAACCGTGAAAACTGTTTTCAAGTCATCCTATCAGTCCTATACATATCATTGTAAAATTAATGAAAGGGTAATTCCTACACTCTGCATCCGTATGGGGATCAATTCCATAGTGAATCTTTTGCAAAGGCTGCGGTGGATAATGCGCAATGACCGCACTGCATCCAGGATGCATAGTAACCGAATCGAAATAAGATTCCTCAAGACCGAGGGAAAGAGCCAAGTTACGAGTCAAATACCGACAGAATGTCCGAAGGAGGTGATAGTAATTGGATAAGATAACTTCGAGCTCAGGAAGTTTTCTCGGCCATACATTCTCTCCTCTCATGTGGGGATCAATAAAATGGTCATTTGGGTCGTCATTCAGTTTGCTATCGTGCCCCCAGTCAAATGCTTCATTTGCATCTATATTCATGTCAGTTTATCTCTTTCTAGGAGTGAAATGTTATGCTTGAACATAACGGAAGGTCTATATACTCCCTAACCCCTCAGAATTCGCCTTTCCTGCACCATAGAGCGGGGTGTAACCACGGTAATGCGGAGTATTGTTGATAAAACATTCCATTTTATCATCAAAATCCAGAGCAAAGAACTTCTGTCCCACATCGAAAGCTTTGTCCACAACCTCATCCGGAATACCATGTCCCTCGACATAGAAGAAACCAACTCGGATGCTCGCTTCACGAATCTTCTGGGCAACCGCCTGTCTGTCTTCTGATTTGGTGCTGAATATGCCCGAGACATCGATAACGGGAATAGTATCAAAATCCCCCACAATTGAACCTTCCGCTTTGGTCTCAACGCCTCCGAACTTGCCACCTTTCTTGCGGTTGTAACCAGTAGAGACAGCCATGATGCGTATTGACGAAGGATTCACATTTACTAAAGCTAATTGCGGTCAATTAGCTGCTAAAGCGAAATGATTGTTTTAGGTTCCGGTTACAGCCTACTTCTATATGCTCTTATTTATCTAGAATTTCTATTAGAGAGCAAGGATAATGTCCATGTCTAGCCACCATATTTGGAAAGGCACCCGATAACCCGAACCCTTACTTCCCCGTAGGCTTCCAAAGATAGGGCGAGATAAGGTTGTCGTACTTGTGGTATGCGGGGAGAATTTCCGTATTAGGTAGAGAGTCCGTGCTATCTTTTCTTGGAGCGGTATTTATGTAAATGCATTATTAATAGTAACTATCAGTCTTAACTGGTAATAATTACCCTCCGAGATTTTCGCGATACGCTTCTTGCAAGTCCCCGGTATTAGGACTTTAGTCAGCAATTTATTATACAGTGCCAAATAAAATTAATTTTTGTATTGCCTTCACTGAATACAACTAGGTTTCACGCATGGTAGTGACATGTGCCCTAGTACCGGTCTGAAGTCCGAATGGTTCCTCGGAACTGGCAATAAATCATGACCTAATATAGAGAAAGAGTACTAAGAAGCATTATTTTTTTTATTATTATTCATTCTGGAATATGCATAGATTAATAGCGGAGTATGAAGCATGTCGTTCCAGGAAACTTAAACTTTGAATGCCCAAAAAATCGCATGACCAGCTCGTGCAAAAAAAAAAAGGTAAGATCAGCCTAGAATTAATAAGATAGAGAAATTACCATTGAACCCTTCCTAAGTACTTTATATTTTCTTCTGGTCAATATGAACGGTGTTCTTTGATGCAACTGGAACATTTACCATCCAATGTAACAACTCATAAACAAGCTGTACTACCAGCAGTGCCGACGTCTCAGCAGAGTTGTCAAAAATAGGGCTTAGCTCTACGATATCAGCTCCTATTATGTTCAAACCTGCTTTTGACAGGCCCTGCAAAATAAGAATGAGCTCTCTTGTTGACCATCCTCCTGGTTCAATGGTGCCAGTAGCTACAAATTAATTAATTAGCAATCATTGTTCTTGCGTAGACAGCGTCCGAAGGAAGTGGACCTGGGACGGGGCATAATTACCAGGAGAATATGCCGGATCCAGAACATCAATGTCAATACTGATGTAGACGTATTGGTTGCCAATCCTTTGGATGATCTTATCTACGATCGCATTGATTCCCAGAGAATCTATCTCCCGAGCGCGGATGTAGTTGAAGCCGCACCGCCTGTCATTGTCCAAATCACCAAGCTGGTCAAACATCATGGATCGTAATCCTAAGTGCATGTTGCTATCATTGGACATTAAGCCTTCTTTGTGAGCTAGATGCAGCATAGTCCCGTGGGTTATCTCTGAATATTGGTTCGATTTCCCCCCATTCATTTTGTCAGGATCCCAAGTATCAAGATGTGAATCGAAATGAAGGACCGCCACTGGCCCCCAGACTGAATGTGTGGCTCGAAGAAGAGGTAGAGCTGGAGATTTATTCTCTGATAAGCATATGATTCTTCCTGTAGTGCAACTTTGCTTCATAGAAGGTGAACTCACTGATTGTGTGGTCACCTCCAATGGTGATCATCCGCACGGCATCGCTCTGTGAGTGCGTTTTTGCAGATCTAGTAAGTATTTCACTTGCTCCTTGAGTAAGCTGTTTTATTGCCATCACTTTATCGAAAGGTGAATTAGAAATGTCGCCACAGTCAACCACTGTGGCCCAGCTGCGGAAAGGATTGCTTCCATGATCGACACTAATTTATCTTAGTTATATGCTTGTCTTCTAAATAATACCTCCCACAAGAGTCAGGAAGACCTACTCCCAACTGGCATCCGGTAGTAAACGTCGGGAAGCCATTCTAGTAGCTCCAGGGCCAAAGCGTGCACCCGGACGGTAGCTGACGCCCAAGTCAAAAGGCATACCCGCAATAGCGATGTCAAACTTCTTATCACCAGCACTGGTAAAGCAATCCATCCAGTCCAAATGCGCAAAAGTTGAAATCCCGCTATATGGAACTTCATTGGCCCCAAAGCTGTTTATAATCGTGCTTGGGGAAGCGCTCCCAGTTGATGAAGATTTGACCACCGTTGTCCGCTGGTCGGAGATTGCCTCAATAAAGGCTGCAACCGTCTGGTCGGAATCATAATTTGGAAGAAGCCGCTGAAGTGGACCCTGGGATAAAGCCACAGATAGAGCTGTTGGCAGAATGATAGGAATGAAAATACCCACAATTTCCTTGATGAACATCATCAAAAATGAAGTCACAATTGATCAAGTTTTCCCACAAATGCAGTACAGATATTGGAAAAAATTTGTCGAGTGCTTTGGGTCGTGTCCCCTATTTTACCCTAAAATACCTGATGGCTGATCTAATCCTGTCCGAAAGACTAGTAACTACCACGGCCTACTCCTGAACGGTCCACTCATTCTTGGTTAGGTCCGAAAATTACTGCTTTTGGAAGTTCCGCTTCCATCTTTCCATCCTTGCACCCGGCATCATCATACTCCTTTTTTTTTTCTTCCATCTTTTTCTCAAATTCTAGAAATATGCCGAGTTTAACTCTCGTACTGGACTCAATATCCTAGGTTGCTGTATCCCTGAGTTTCCTACCGATCTGGGCTTTTTTAATTTTTCTAGGGTGACCTTCTATACTTCCTCCGGTTTTTATTCATTCATTCATTTATTTATTGTTATCTTCTTTCCCCACGATATACAGATCGGCTCATAAAACCTCTCTCATTTAGATATTGTAGCTACAATATGCAATTAGACATGGAAATAGTGGCCGAGGAATCGGGAGAAACGAAATATCTAGCTAACGCTACAAGTTCCGAGGAAAGAGAGCCAGTTAATCCACCACCTATTGAACAAAGCGCATGGATTGTGGTAGCCGGTTGCTTCCTCGCTATTACATCCACCTACGGGATTCTCAGCTCAGTCGGTGTCATTCAAGTATACTGGGAGTCGCACCAGCTATCCAACTATTCATCAGCATCCATCTCCTGGATTGTAGGCACAAATCTATTTCTTAATCTACTCGTCGGAGTGCAAATCGGTCCCTTGCTTGATCAATATGGCCCTTTCTGGTTGCTGCTAGTTGGCTCAATACTTTACGTGCTAAGCTTCATTCTAATGGCGCAAAGTGAACAATATTGGCAGTTTATGCTCACTTTCGGAGTTATTGCATCAGTTAGTGGGGCAAGTATCAGTATCGTGGGGTTTTCCGTCCCAGCACAATGGTTTGAAAAGAGGATAGGGTTAGCCATGGGCATCATATCTATGGGCTCCAGTGTTGGAGGCATATCGATGCCTTTTGTTCTTGGAGTCGCACTTCGAAAATTGAGTTGGGCCTGGACGATGAGACTATTAGCTCTAGCATCGTTTGTTCTACTTTTACTTGCAAACATTTTCATTTCTGGTCGAACTCGACAGGCAAAACCTTGGAAAATCATCGAAATGCACTGGTTCTGCAAACCATCTTTCGTATGGACAGCACTAGGAACAGCAAGTAAGTCTAATCTAATAATCGTATACTGGAAAATACTAACATATATATACAAGTGTTTGAATTCGTTTTGTTTAATTCCTTAGCATTACTTCCCGATTATGCTCTGGATTTAGGATTCGGTACTTCTCATGCGAATAACGCAGTGGCCATTCTTAATTCGTACGATAGCTTCTCTCCTAATGATGATTCTTGCTAATTATCTGTCCAATTACTATAGAGGTTCAGCAATAGGTCGACTTCTATCGGGCTGGGCCTCTGACAAGCTCGGCGGTTTCAATGTGATGCTATGCACACTAACCTGGTCGACAACGGTCATGTTCGCTCTTTGGACTACAGTAGGGCATAGCGTCATCCGATTATATGTGGCTGCAGCTATGTTTGGACTTGGATCAGGGAGTGTTATTAGTCTGGCACCTGTATGTGTAGGGCGGCTATGTAATGCACAACATTTCGGTGGGTGCTTTGGCACTTGCTACAGCTTTGTGAGCGTTGTGTGAGTTCGATATCCACCCAATACCTCTCCGAAATAAATTAACAACGGTCCTTTTAGCGTCCTGATATCTATTCCTACAGGCGGCCTAATGATTTCCAATATTGGAAGCCAGAGCTACTCAATTTGTATGGGCAGTATTCTTGCTGGAGCTTCCATCTGTTTCCTCGCTGGTCGATCGACATTGGTCACAGCATCACAGGGATGGCGAATATGACAATGAAAACCTTCCATCTTCTTAAGAAGTTTTTTTTTTATCATTGTTCTCGTTATTTCCCCCCCTAAATAATTTGGATTGTTCACAATGGACATTATTTTGCTCTTAGTCTACGTTGTACAAGAGCACTATTTCTATTTTCATATTCATAAGCCCAAGCAGAAAAAAATGTCCTGTCTAAAGCATTCTTAGAAGCTTCAAGAAAGTCAGCTTGATAGCAATTCATATTCACAATTTCAGTCCTTGCATGTAGAATTAAATTTAACATGCTCAAGGTTTTATCAATTTTACAGGAATTAGTAGAAAGTAGCTGTAATTTATTCGAGAAAACAGGTCAACTTTGACTCAGGTCACATTGGTCAATTTACTACTTGTCATCTAGGAACCCATATGATACAACCATCTCAGATAGCAAGTACCGTCGTTAGTCTGAGGATGTATCAGACCTTGGCTGGCACACCTTTGACACACTTGGTTTCCTGGAAGCGGTATGCCTTGCAGTTGTTTTTGTTTGCTGACGGCCCGATGTGTGTTCTGTCTTGTGTTGGGGCCATTGGGCACGGTGCTACAAGACCATTGTCCGGCAGGCGAAGACAAATAGCACAGTCTCCAAACATACAGAACGCCTCACCGTTAAACTTGGCCGCGGCAGCTTTGTTGCTAGAATCAACTATACCCATATGCGGGGCTTGGTTTCCAAACCAACCCGGTCCTTTCCAAGCACTGAAGCCAATTTGATCCTGTAGATACCATTTCCCATCATCAGGTACATAGGTATCCTTATCCTCATCACAGTCGTCGGTTGATTTGCAGACCTGTTGTTACGTTAGTTTGTCATAATTTCAAGATGACTGTTTCGTGCTAACCTTGAAAATGAGGTTGTCGACTTCACCGCCGGTTTGATAGATTCCGTCAGTTTGACGATTCAGATGCAAGCCATTGACATCTGTCATGGTGTAGCAGTGGCCATATTGGAGTCCGAGATTGCCATCGCAGCCACAAACATAGTCCTTAGTACATGTCGGGCAGTGAGGAGGCGGCAAAGGATCGGTGGCTGGAATACATGCGCCTTTCTTGAATTTTTGGCCATTCGCGCAACATGAGCCTTTGGATGTGGTAGGATCGAAGGAATAGATCTGGTTTTCTTGGCAACAGGCTCCCTCCTTGGGGTAGGCTGCGTCAACAGCGAACTTTTGTCCCAAATCGCAACATCCGGGATAGCCAGTTTTGGGATCCGTGTCTAATAGCCATATATTAGCTTAAGATTCTGCTTCAATTATAAAAGAGACACACATGGGACTTCTGCGCATCGCATGCAGTTCCATCTGCCATTGTATTTGACCGGAATCTCGTTATCCTTAGCACAGTTCTTCACTACTTCATCAGGAGGCGTATCTTGGTCCTGGGCGAGAACCAGACCAAGGTGAAAGGGGGCTAAGACAGCCAGGAGCTTCACTAGCGTAACTTTCATAATGATTGAATACTTGTGTCAAAGTTTGGATATTCCAGTTATCAGATATGTAATTGTGATGAACTTGGGTAGAGAGGATACGAAGAGGGCTGACCGGAGAGAGCTTTTATATTTCTTTTCTCGATCCCTTCCATCTTCAAATCTAACGGCCGTAATTTACATTTTCCACTTGTGGCAGGAATTGGAGCAAGGGATCCACGATTCAGCTAGTCGCTTTCATTAGAAAATACCGCAGCTGGATAAACCTTCAAGCTCATGAAGATCGAATCGGAATGGACGTAGTGGCCACTGATGGACATACTTATCTCCCCCTAATGATCTTGTTAGCATGTGGCTTCAGTGCAAATTGAAGGAGAGACGGCCGCCTGTTATTCCAAGGAACACCCCAAAATCTTGAAGCTATTCGGGCCTATCCTATCTATTGCTTCAACAGCATGATCTGGCAGAATATTATCCATATCTCAGGGATACCTTCCACTGTGCTAACAAGACTACCAAAGGGGGCCAATGGTCTCTGATCACCAGTTTCCTATCACTGTACCCACTAAGGAAGTAAGGACCCTAGTAGGAAGTGATTCGGTTTCGTAACAAGACCAGATTCAGGCAGCCACAAACTGCAGACCATTTTAGGAAAATGCATTGGGACTGTGAAAAATATGGTTTTGGTTAGCTGCGGTTAATCGTGGAGCTCAACGAGATTTCAGGATGTGATCTTCGAGATTAGAATGAGGATTGAAATGCGCAGTACCGATTATATAGGAACAAGACAGAAAGTCATCGTTCAATGTTTCCCTATAATTCATTATGCTAATTTACGAATCTGAAGTTAATGAAGACTCTTGAATACTTGGGTTCACCGTATTTCGTAGTACGAGTTCTGAGTTGGAGAGGTTAGAACCTGTGCCTCCCTCAACTGAGACATGCTCAAAATTGGGAAGCATGCTGAGCCATGCCAGATTTTACGCAGCTATGCATGTGACCTTCTTAGGAATCAATGTATCCACTACAAATTCGAATTGTTCGCCCACGGTCCTTCACTACTGACGGGGCTAAGCGAACTCTATATCTGATTAGATTCCGGATCGCTGGCGGAGACTAGCAACGGCCCGCTCCCTCATGCAGATTGATAACCTTTTTTGTCCCTTCAGAAACATCTAGGTTCTGTTTCTTCTTCCCGTTTATCTCCATTGATAGCTCCGCCATGGTGAGATAGTCCCGGGAATTTTAGCATATGAAGGATTATCTTAAAGGTTTTCAAATGTTGTCTGTTGCTGTGTCGAACATGGGGTCAAAAAAATAGGGAGAGAAAAAAAAATTTTTTTCAGGTTAAATCCAGCTAACTCTTTTCATATGGAAGTTCTGGGTCTCGTGCATTTGATGGAGATCTATTATGCAGGAACCTAGCTGCAGACGTGATAAATCCTTTATTAAAATGCCAGGTTAGCCAATCAATAATCAGAACTGCGCTTGTGACTTGACGAAGTGATCAACAACCAGCCACGCAGTGCATGTGCCGAAAGAAGAAGAAAGAAAAGACACTTCAGTTTACAATGTTTTGTTAAGCCTTTAATACCAGTTTCTATCATTGACTTTTTTTTTGCCAAATTATTTATTCTTAATTCATAGTTAGGTTCCACAATAACAGTTGCAAGTGGGAAAAAGCGATTTCTATGTTGTGAAACATTTGCGGCACAGCTTTGTGCGGCTGCATCTAGGTTTCCACGTAGCAGATAATGCTGAAACAATCTCGGAGACATAATGCTCAACATTAATATTCACCAGCCTACCAGTGTTCAAATAGCCACTTCGAGACTTGTACAGATAAACTTTCGAGACGAAAATATGTCCCATAAAAAGCATCTCGTTGTTTACTTATAGCGTAAAATGTTATTCAGTTGAGAATGTGAAACGCCAACTGTCCTTCAAGCGTGCCTCTTTAGGTATGTACCTACGGGTTTATCCGACCCACTGCGTCTTCTATTGATTTCCATGCACAAGAATTTACTTCATGAGCATTATTTGGCAAGTGGCAGATCTCGTGCGGAGTAGCATGTGTTAGCTCTTTGGCGTTCAATTGGCTCGGGTAGTGTTGGAAAGTTGAGCTGTGGGTACAATGTTCAGCTCTAAGTCAGACCGAACCTATAGTGCGAGCTCAGCTCGCCACATGGTTCCGGCAGCTGTAATCTTCAAAGGGATCAACAATGTGGGGCTAGCCTAGTAATGTGTATCGTGAAGATAACCTCGGGTAGCTAAAACATAAGTCGGTTATAGAATACTCTACTTCGGTATAAGGATAAGTGGAAATCATAGATATTGATATTTTCTCCATTTTGTAAGTAATAATGTGCTATAATAATTAGAGTTCTTTGCTTGCTCAAAAAAATGTTAATTACACCCTTATTTTCTGTTTTGCTGTATTCTAGGGGCTCTAGACCGAAGCAGTAAGGTCGGTATTGAGTCTTCCCCAGCTCAGATCAGCTCGGCTCGCCAAAAACTCCAAGCTGAGCCCAATTCTTAAGATCACTTGTTAGGTTGAGCTAGACTCAATGACTATTAGCACTAAAAAGTCCTGGCTCTACCCCCTACTGCGCGATATCGCTGGCGATATTTTCGATCAATCGAGATGTCACCATCATGGAGACAGCCAGACAGCGACTTCAGGTATGGCGATTAGTTGAATATGTCAGGTCATGTTTTCTCCCGTGATGATGCGAGAGCTGTATTCTACTGAATCTACTATTTCGGCTTACCTCGTAATCTCGTAACTATCTGCCTGAACAAAAAGCAATCCTCAACATGAATCTCTCATGCTATCCTGTTAGCGCCTACAGCTTATCTGCATATGTGAGCTATCAAATGCTCGCTTTCGTCTAGACTCTTTGGCTGAAAGGGGAATCTATATCCTTAGGACTTAGCCTCTTTATCTCACTAGGAAGTCAAATGCAATCTACCTCTGTATTCTAGTTCTCAAGCAAATAGTTCGGGTGGCCAAGTACTGTTTGCTATGTTTCTGTTCCTTAGCATTCGACATATCTTCATTTCTGTGTTACTACGGGTTTCTCCGGAGCACCGTGGCTACTCATCATTCGATCTTGCCCTTGACAAGTGGGGACAGATGTCCAATTTTATGCTGCCTCAGCAACTGTTTTTTATTTTTTTTTTATTTTTTATTTTTTTTTTCCTGATGAATAAAGAAAGGTTGTGATAGCAGAGATCTTTACGCTCATTTGCAGATAATTAGATACAAAATTTAAATCAATCCAGCGTCTTATCTCCCTTGAGGTCACAATAATTTTTCTGAGGTTGCTCCTCTAGCTCACCAAGACCAATAGTCGATATTTCAATTCAATTCATGGAACGATTTCCACTGATCAGAGCGTTTGAGCTCACAGAGAGCCTAGGTAGACTAATAACAATGAAAAAAAAAATTTTTGACAAAGTCACAGATTCAGCTACAAGATACCCGAATATTACCTATTCCACCAAGTTATTTTAAGATATGATATTCACGCGTTTGGCTGGCGCGGAGATGTGCCTGGACTCCGATCCACCGCCTTCCAGCAATAGTGGGGCTGGTTGGCAGAAAATGTAACTGAGAACCCCTCCGCCGCAGAAGTACGAAAGCTCGGTCGAATGACACCCGTCATTGAAGAAGTTGTCGGAGGACCTTGATTGCTGCTAGGGTAGTACTCTGTACAATATGCCGCGTGATCCACTTATCGGGTTGGTGGGAAAGGTTAGTTCTTTGGAGCATGTATATCGTCTCCCGTGAGTCACGACTGACTGGATTTTGTAGCCATCCAGCGGGAAGTCGACAACGCTGAACAGCTTGACGGATGCATCTTCCAAAGTTGGTGAGTATATAATTTATATGCCTATAGTATTTAGCCTTGTACTCTCAATTTATCTGACTATATCGTGTTGTAGGCAATTTCCCGTAAGTTGTTCCCATAAATTAACATACGTTCCGCCGCCATTCTTTCTAGATCGACTAGGAAGGCATCGTATATTGTTATTCTGCTGGAACATCCCTTAGAAAAATACTGAGATGTTCCATCAGATTCACCACTATCGACCCTCAACGCGCAATCGGCTACCTCCAAATAGATTGCGCCTGCAAGCGATATAACCTAACGGACAAATGCAAGCCAAACTACGGAGGATGCCACGACGGGCGACGATCCGTTCCTATCGAGTTACTGGACGTTGCTGGTCTCGTTCCTGGTGCGCACGAAGGCAAGGGCCTAGGTAACAAGTTCCTGGATGACCTACGCCATGCCGATGCCTTGATACATGTGGTGGACGTTAGCGGGACAACGGACGCTGAGGGTAGGGAAACATCTCTAATAGAGACGATATACCTGGATGATGAAATTTAACATGTCCTGTGTAGGAAAGGCGACGCGAGGATACGACCCCTCCAACGATATCGTGTGGCTCCGGTCCGAGATCGTGAGATGGATTCAGGGAAACCTGATGGAGAGATGGTATGCCTACCATATTCAGGTGTACAGTGACAAAGACTTACTGTTCACTTAGGGGATCTATCAAGAGAAGGCATGTAGCTGTCAGTAAGTTGAACCTCCTTAGCCCTGACTTTCGGCCATCCATTGACCGTCCTCAGAGGCAACTGCTGTCGAAACGTTACAGCAGCAATTTTCCGGCTACGGGAGTACAGCGCAGACTGTTCAGCGATGTCTGGATAAATTACAAATAAAAGAGCCACTTGAACAGTGGTCCGATGAGACCATCGATAAAGTTGTCAATGCATTCACTGACGAGAAATTCCCGACTGTGTTCGCTTTGAACAAGATTGATCATCCAGACGCGGACAAGGTAAGATGAATAAGTTCATTATTAACTCATAGGTCGTATTTATTCCCTCTAACTGAAATATGTAGAATATAAGCAAGATCTCGAGAATGCAGGACCCTAAATCCATCGTCCTCTGCTCTGCCATATCCGAAGTCTTCCTCCGAAGACTGGCAAAACAAGGGTACGTAAAGTACGTTGAAGGCAGTGAATTCGTCGATACTCGAGAAGATCTTATCGAGATGGGTGACCCCGAGGGAGGCGGACTTAAAGATATGGATGAAAAGTTGAAAACGTGAGTTCCCCGCCAGCTGAATCTACTTAAAACCTGTTCTGAGATTTGGCTAACAATCTGCAGTCGCGTGGAAAACCTGAAGGATATGGTCCTATATCGCTTTGGATCTACCGGAGTCGTGCAGTGTCTATCGCGTGCAGCAGAACTCTTGGGACTTGTGCCAGTATTCCCCGTCAAAAACATCCACACATTTAGCTCAGGGACAGGCGGCGTCAATGCGGTATTCAGGGACTGCGTACTAGTTAAAAAGTATGTTGTTTTGATCAATATCAACCGAAAATGGAGAATTCTAACTTTGAGCAGAAACAGTACTGTGGGTGATGTGGCTCGGAAAGTCATGGGTGACGTCCCCATCGCCTATGTCGAAGGTGCTGGTGGTATTAGGGTGTCAGAGGATGAAATCGTGGAGGTTGGGAAACACGACGTAAGTAGCTCTATGCTTTGTTATTGCAGCCTTTACGTGACTAATGTACTTAATCATCACAGATACTGTCTTTCAAGGTCGGCCGATAGTACGCGGCTTCTGTTTCGCTATTTAATGTACATTTTCAAAACATATAATGACCGCAGAAATGAAATTATCCATGATGAATGCAACCCTCGGAGATAGAAACAGGATAGATGATAATTGTATTTAAAGATTGGGAACATACTGGATCAATAACCTTTCTATAACCGAGTATTAGCCGTCAGAGTCTAAATGTCATCTTATGGTTCCCGTCAAACTGTTGCTTATTTCAGGCGCCAATCGCCTAGCCAAATTGCAGAACGGATATAGCTGGTGCACAAGATTGAATACGAGGAACTCACCTCGCCTCTCTCATCATTCACGCCGATCATCGGCTTTGGGGCATGAGGATGTTCTTTCTCGGCCCTTTCACTACTCCTCCTAAGATCTCTCTCTGTTGTGCTGTGACTCTTGCTAGCATCGGCGATTCCTTCAACCTCTTCTCGCTCCTCTTGACCAGCTAGTGTGGATTCCATTTGTGGGTCCGTTATATCACGTCTTTTCACGCGATTTATAGCGTGGTCTTCCGTAGTTGATCCTGTCCATGGTTTAGGCCAAGGGTTACTGGCCTGCATTGAATCGCTCTTTAGACGGGCAGACACTCCAGATGGCGTGGGAACACCGGCTGGCTGGATCATTGATTGAAGAGATAGAAGGAATGGTCGTGGAGGGTGTGGAGTCAGGAGTTGCCTCATCCTAGAGGTTGAAGATGGGAAACGGTTGCTAGCCATTTTGTTTATTCTGTAGATTGCAGCGTGATGCGGTTCTATTGTCAACGTTGGTAGTTACTTCTGATGACAATTGGAATTGAGCAGAGTGGATGCCCCTTCTATATATACTCAGACGTCAAACTTGGGTCGGCTTCTCAAAAACTTGATCAGCTACAACTCAGCTACGAATTACAGGGTCATCCAGTGTTCTTCGATGTACTGGAGCTGGGCATTGCTCTCTTCTTATGACGTCGGGATGCTGCAATATCTAGATACGCCAAGACTTAGGGTTTAGGGTTGTCTGATCATTAAGCTTATCGATAAAGAAACGCCAACCGCGCTAGTCACCTCTCCGGCCCGCGTCATGCCCCCGCGCAGACAATGTCTGACGAACAATCGAGCAGTCTTATGGTGAGAAACTCAACACCATCTAGACTTTTATTACGCCCATCATGAAGCGTGAATATCTACCCATAGAGGCACTACCTGCCTGGGCGAAACTCAATGGCATCAGTTTCAATGGCGTTGCTTTCGAGAGGTTCCGGTCTGAGGATGGAACAGACAAGGGTTCTGGAGTTGTCGCTACAGAAGAGAAGTACAATGGAGATCCAGAGAGCGAAGAGTCGACGGCGGAGATGTTAATTACAGTTCCACTCGATATGGTTTTGTCATTAGGTCTGGTACAGAACTATGCCAAATCTGATCGGTATTTAAGGGAAGTGCTGGAAGCTGTGGGTGATTACAGCAAGGTATGGCGGTCATGATATCTTGCATACATGACAATCCCTCTGTTCAATATATATTAGACCGTCATCGATCAGTTTAGTCACTTGTTACACATTTCTCAGAGCTAATATTTGCAGACAGCTCGAGGCGCAATCTTAATCTTCCTCCTTCTCCATATAACGTACTCGAGCCCGGACTTTGAGAATTCGTCTCACAGGATTAGCGTCTCTAATCCATGGACGGAATATATCAAGTTCCTACCTGCCTCAGTTCCCTTACCGATCTTTTACACAGATGAGGAGCGCGAGCTGCTGTACGGCACATCACTTAAAGCTGCGGTGGATTCCAAGCTCTCCTCTCTCGAGAAAGAGTTTGACCTGCTACGGGAGTCTACCAAGAACATAGCTTGGTGTGAGCGAGTATGGTGGGGTGTGGATACTGGGAAATTGACATTCGACGATTGGAAGCAGGTCGATGCGATGTACCGGTCTCGAGCTCTCGACCTGCCAGGAACGGGCCACGCCATGGTGCCCTGTGTTGATATGGCTAACCACGCTTCTGGGGATACTACTGTGGCGCTTTATGAAACAGACGCAGAAGGAAATGCTGTCCTGCAGCTACGGTGGGGAAAGAAGCTGCATCCCAAAGATGAGGTTACGATCACGTATGTATCTCCCCGCCCTCCACTGAATCGTGCGGATTCTAATTGATGAGACTCGTGCAGATATGGAGATGAAAAGGGTGCATCTGAAATGATCTTCTCCTATGGCTTTCTTGAGAATGAGTTGACCGATGCAAGGCAGCTGTTTCTCGACCTAGATATCCCGAGTGATGATCCCCTGAAACCGGCAAAGAGAGCTTTCTGCAAGGATGCGCCCGGCGTGCGCCTTTTTGTTCCACCAGAATCTGAACGCACAGACTGGGAGAGTGGTTTTGTCTGGTGGGCATGCGTCAACGAAGAAGACGGACTCGACTTCTGCGTTCTGCAGACGACTGAGGGGCAGCAAGAACTCAAGGCTACGTGGAAGGAAAAGGAAGTCTCACAGTCAAATTCACTACGTGATCTTATTTCCAAAGATCCTCTGTGGGATGTGTTCCAACTTCGTGCCGTAGTCTTCCTCCTTGAACGCCTTGAGATTCAATTCGTCATGCTCCAGGAGAGCAATGAATACGTCTCGAAAATAGGCCACGACGAAATCGGCGCAAATACAGGAATTCGAAGCGACATCTATGCGACCATTGAGAAGCTACGAAAATTGGAGACTGAACTGCTGGAGCGTGGAATCCAAGATCTATCGAAAGCGGTATGTAGAACTCATTCTTTTCGTGGAGATGGATCCGATCAATCCATGGTACGGAGACTAACTTGGTGCTATGCATACAGAGGGACGACCTTCTCTCATCTGAGACTGTCACTACCTATTTCCGTCGACTTGCGGAGGGTCCAGAAGAAGAGGACTTTTCTTGATGGCCTTCAACAGGTGTTTTTTTATGAAAATGAGATATCCTTATTTTGTAGTTATGACATCGGTAGTTCATGTCTCACGAAGGTTAATGGAAATAGAAGAATCGACGGTTCTTACTTATATTCAATTTAACACCATTCCACTTATCTACTTACTTATCAGTAACCTGCTTGACTATGTAGATTTCTTGATTCTAAAAGCAACCTAATTCGACTGGTATAACGGGATTCGGGAATCTGACTGTAGAAATACAGACTCATAACAGACTTTACTTCTTCATGGCTTTTATTGTACCATTTTTCATTTCTTATTTATTTTTTTCATCAAAAAAACATACACTTCAAGTTGTTCCGATCTCTGATTAGATTCTCAGCCACAGTCAAAAATGCTAATAAGCCCGAAACAGAGAAACCATCCGACCTTCTGCCACCCGACACCGCCCCGCACAAACCATATCCCCCCC
>JAPVCE010000027.1:92945-195323 GCA_029606265.1 Paecilomyces dactylethromorphus
TAGTAGTTCGGCTTCCCTCCCAGTAAGATCGCCTGGGAATGTAGTAGTAAGCTGTCTGGACCCAACACACAGATAGTCTTTTGTTATTTGCCCTGATCGTCCTCTCCGCTTACCTGATAGAGTGTCTACAGACCTGGAATCGAGATCGACAGGTTGGCAAGCCTCCTGGTCTCCGCCTAGGATCTCCCAACGCTGAAAGCTTAGGTGCCTGAACCCCTCTTTTCGCCAGCAACAGATAGCCTGCCCCTTAGCGCGCTTCCACCGCTGCAGGTCAACAGGCGGAACGTATGGATCTTGGAAGCATCCTCCATTTTCCACATCCAAAGATCACATCGTTTCAGAAAGGCAGAAAATTTAGTTTATTATTTTCCACCGGACGTGGCAACCTAAAGCAGAAAAGCCTCAACCGCAGCAAGTGCCGGCGGATCCTCGAAAAGTGGGTTCATCCGCCAGGAACAGCGATCTGGTACATGGCGGGTCAGCGCTTATGATGGACCGATATCGCTGTGTGGCTCTTGTCTCGTCACGTGTCTTGCGTGGCTCGGCCGGGGTGTACTTGATGTACTGGACAGAGAGGCCCAGACGAGGCGGTCGACTGCCAGCCCTATTGCAGAACCTTCTGGGCGCTGTCCGGTTGTTTTGAGGATGAGGTCGGGCGACCCCGGTTCAATATCAAAGTGTGAGTCTGTTTCATTGGACTGGAATACGAGATTGTCAGCATCATGACTAGTAAATCCTGGTCTCATCGCGTCCAATATCACTCCACGACTTTGAGGCAATAACTCCTGGCAAAGAACCAGTGGGACGATCACGGAACCCCCCGCGAGTAATGTCTGAGGTTGCCTGCCCATGGGGAACGTCAATCACCTCGCCCTGCTGTTGGACGCTTTCCCCGGGGGCAACCGTTGTAGCCTGATGGACGGTGCTTTCGGCGTCGTCCATCAGTTGATTCCGGGGTAGGTTTGGCTAGGAGTTCCGTGGCTGAGAAACTGAAAGCAACGCGAAAAATGCCGAACCGGGAATAGTCAGGCATGAATTACGAAAACTACGCCATCGGAACGGAAATTGAGCAGATGCATCCGACACCCAAACACTCCATGTCTCGTCCCTCCAGTGTGAGAGGCTTCTCATGGCGTCGTATTCCAAAGACCGCTGCTGGAAGAGTGATGGATCGTCTTGCCTGGATTGACCCGATGTCCTTGACGTCCTCACCGTGTTGCTTTAGTGCCAGACGATCTTCGTCACCTGGGGACTGATGTTTTGTCGCAACTCTTCTCACGGGGTCCTTTTCGCGGGTTTCGAGCGTACTTTTCTCGGCGGAAACTCGTGAGAAATTTAGCGGACTTGATGGTTTGCGGCTGGTTCCAAGGACCGCCAGTTGGGATCCCCACTGGGGTTGTGGAGAGAGGGTGCGCGCAGGCTGCTTCGCTCCCCCGCGACACTCTCTGGCCCGGGGAAGGGGCCACGGCCAATCAGCGGCCAGCCCAGCCATAATCCCTGGAGATGGGCAAAACTCGGGGATCGTCCCAAGAGGCCCGTTGCGATCGATGGTCCCCGACGTCAGCAAATGCCTCCCTGGAGAGTGGCTCGCCCACGATGAACGATCAACGATCCACGATCAACGGGAGCGGGGGGAGACAACGACTGCTCGTCAAGATCGAGTCGATTCTGGATTTCGGGGTGAAATCGATTCTTCACAGAATTTAGTCAATCGACGAGTCATGACTAAAATGGCCGCAGTTCATTGCTCGTGACCCCGTACAGAGGGCTAACCCATGGGATGCACGGATGTGGCACTCCACATTGGATCGAAAGAGAAATCCGGAGCAGTTGGCATGTTCGTGTTGGTTCAAGTGTCCAACGGCGCTTATGGGACGAATTGCCTGTTCCAACATGGGGTCCGGATAGTCCGTCTGCGTCATCTGGTCGCTGGACTTTTGCCTACCCAGTCAAACAGGCCGGTATCGTTCCAGTATCGTCCCGTACAGGCCAGTCCGCGCGCCTCCATCGTCACCCCTCTGGCCAGCAAACGACGACTGCAGTCTCATTCCCAACGAGCCTGCAGCAGACGCCATGTGGGCCCACTCGCTACACGGGCCCAATCAGACCCCTGCCTGAACAATCCGCCGCCAGGTGTTTGCTCGCGTCGTGCGCCCTTAGTCTTCCCCCCTTGGCCCTCCCCACGACAGTCCACCCGCGCCCGCTCCACATGGTGGACCAGCCTGACCTCCCCTTCTCGGGGCCGCAGGTCCTCGACGCCCCCAAAAATGGACGCTTACCTATGAATCGACTATCCTGTCCATCCCCCGTGTTCCCGCTTTCATCCTTATCCACTCTCCTCTCTTTCTTTGACCGTGCGCTGCGTGATATTCTGATTCTTATTATTCAAACGACCTCCCCGTCTGATCAAGCCTCCTTGTCTGGGATCAATCTGTGAATCCAATACAACAGTCACACATCTGCTGCAGCAAGGGACAACAGTATCACCACTCACCCAGATTGGGGTGTGAACCGCGCGCACGGGGACAGATGCAGACGACGAGGTTGTGAGAGAACAGGTTAAACAGTCACCATGCCAGGCATTCTCCCGATGAAAGTGATCAAGGTGGGCAACAGCTCCCAGAGCCGCATTGCCCAGGCTTGTGATCGATGTCGAAGCAAGAAGATTCGTTGTGATGGCATTCGACCTTGCTGCTCACAGTGCGCCAATGTCGGTTTCGAGTGCAGGACGAGTGACAAGCTGAGCAGACGGGCGTTCCCGCGAGGATACACGGAATCCCTGGAGGACCGGGTTCGGACGCTGGAGGCGGAAGTGCGGGAACTGAAGGGATTGCTCGACGAGAAGGACGAAAAGATCGATGTGCTCTCTCGCATACATTCATTTTCACCACAGTCTCATAAGCTGGCCTCGCAATCGCCGGCCGCTGAAGAGAAGAAACTGAACATCACGAATAACAGCGGAGATGGCGTGATTCAGGTGCAACATTCACCCTCACTGCTGAGGAATCCAACTTCAGACGCTCCTTTTACCGGCCCTTCCAGCACTCGTGCATTTGTCGGTAGGTATACTCTGTGTTCATACAGATTGATGATGATGAGTCAGGAGACTGACCAGAATTGATAGATGTGTTCATGAACAAACTGGAAGAGCATGGCAAATCGGCCTCGAGTTTCTCGACGCAGGCGTTGACCTCGTCGCCTCCGATGATCTCTTATCCGCTCCTTGACCAGACATTCAAGACGCCTCCTCGTCTGGTGTCGGACCAGTTGATCAACATCTTCTTCCAAGAATGGGCTCCGCTGTATCCGGTGGTCCATCGGCCAACTATTCTCAAGACCTACGATCATTACCTCACGAATGCAGACTCTTTCTCCAGCAATAAATATGCCGTGGCTCAACTGAACCTCATTTTCGGAATTGCTGCACTGTCGGCAAGGGTAAGAAATTTCACCACTGCTATCCTGCTTTATCTCGTGATCTATCGAGGCTGACTATGGCAACAGTCGAGGACGAACCAGGATCCGGCATTCTTTGAACAGAACTGGTATCCCGCGCTCGAGTCTCTCTCTGGAGACGTGTCCATTGCTACCCTTCAGTGCTACATCCTGGCACAAATGTACTGTACTGCCAAAGCCGATTACAAAGGTCTCTCACGGTACCGGGGTCTCGCTGTTGGACTGGTGCACCAGCTGGGGCTCCATCAGAGCCAGAAGCGCTTCTCCTTGAACCCGTTGACCAGCGAAACCCGAAAGAAGGTGTTCTGGTGTCAATACGTTCTGGATCGGTATGTTACCTATTTGATGAATCTGAGTGAGTTCTCCTGTAGCTGATGATTTCTCAGTTTCTCTGCTGCTCTGACCGGTCTACCCGTGCTTTTGCGTGAGGATGACATCCGAACTGAGTACCCGGCGGACGTTGACGACGAGAACGTGACGGAGACGGGTTTCCTTCCTACGCTTCCTGGTGAATCGACCCGTTTGTCCAGTGCCCTCGCGCTATTCAGTGCCTCGCGGATACTGAACAACGTCCTGGAGGAGTTGTACCCATCGCCAGCTGGATATGAAATTTCAGTTTCCAAACTTCATGCACTGTCAGAGCAGTTGGATGAATGGTCCAAGAATCTTCCTCCGCATCTGAGATTGGAGTTCTCCCAAGACAAGCCTAGCACCAGTGTGACTAGCAGCCGGTCTCCCCTTCTGGTAAGTTCAATCCTTCTTTACTGGTGATCTTATTGCTAATTCTTTCTTAGTCGATGGTGTATTACTTCATCCGGACGCTGATCCATCGCCCTGCGGTTTGTTTCGGTGATGCCAACCTTGCTTCTCCCTCTATTCTCGCCCTCTCGGACTCGAGCAAGCACATGATTCAAATTCTGGAGCTGCTTGATGAGAGAAGAATGAGCCTGTCCTTCTGCATGAGTAGGAGGGAGCTAGTGTTCCTCTCTGGGCTTGGTTTACTCTGGCAGAACTTAGGTCTCAAGCGCGACAGCAAACTTGTCAAAGAGAGTCAGAAGCTGCTTTCGACGATTATCGACCAGCTTGAATCGGAATCGGCTCCCGCTGCGGCTGAATTCAGCGTAGTTGCGAATCTCCTGATCTCTGTGGATGGCGTTAAGCGCGAGCCAGCCATCAAGCAGTCGCCAGAGATGCAGGAGGCCTCTCTCAAATCCAAGTCTCCAAAGAAACAGTACCAGCCTCTGAAATCTCGGGGATCAATCAGCGGAGCCTCTGGACAACCAACACGACCGGAATCCCAGTCTCGCAGGGCTACCATCACCAATTCCAGCCCTCCAACCGCTCACCGCCACATTCGCTCTTCGAGTCGGTCTAGCCTTCCCGGCCAACAGCAGGATCACATGGCCCAGCTCAATGGGGATAAGCCTCTAGATTATAGTAACTTCGATTACTACCCTCTCAACCACGACAGTCACCGAGCCATGTCTTGCTCGGACCTTCCCAAGCCTGCAATCACCATGGCGGATTGGGAGTTCGTTGTGAGCGATATGGCTCAGGGTCAGTCCAACATTTTCAACGGGATTTACGGTGGAAAAGAATGTGGTGAGGA
Source organism: Paecilomyces dactylethromorphus (assembly GCA_029606265.1). NCBI lineage: Eukaryota > Fungi > Ascomycota > Eurotiomycetes > Eurotiales > Thermoascaceae > Paecilomyces > Paecilomyces dactylethromorphus. Next base: position 98,011 of record JAPVCE010000027.1, read on the forward strand.
TCATGGTCCTTTCGCTTCTCTGACGGCCGAATTCCAACACCAGCATCCCCCCACCCCGCTGACTATACAACCTCATGCCACCGACCCTCACAGCCTGTCTCCAGAGGCCTGGTCTTCCACAAGCGGTGACTTGCCTCCCAATCAAGTAACAACGGCGCACAGTGTTCTCAGTTATTCGGAGGAGAGCCTAGGGAGTGCTGAAGAGGTAACACCGCTCAATGATATGAACCTACACAACCAAGATAATGTGAATATGATGGACCCATTCAAAGGTATCATAATCCCGGCGGCGGATGATGAGATTGATGACTTTGGTCTGGTCGACGGCTGGGATCGACGACTGGCGGTTTAAGTGGGTTTTCTTTCTTTCACCAACTCGGAAGGGGTCGTTTGGTGTCCAGGAGTTTCATGCCATCAGTCTGGCAGCCGATTATATATATTTTTTTGCGGTGGTGAAACTTTTTGAATGGCTATATTGGTTCTATTCTGTTTTGATGGCAAGAGTTCTGGTGCAGGCTTTCTGGGTGGCTTTGGATAATGATTTCATTTAATGGACCTTGTACATGTATTCTAAAGCGATAGCAATTCAATTGCGATTGATCTTTTCAATAGCTACTCCCTCATGCACAGTCACCGTGTAGCCCAAAATTTTTAACAGGGATGTCTCCTAGCCTAAGAACTCTGGCACAATCGAGGCCACTTCCATCCACGATAATTGATTAAGACCATCCTAATAATAGCCTGTGGGTCTCTAGGCTCTTCTGCAGATGATCGATTCTCTAGTTCCCGTTCAGAGACGCCCAGGGCTGGAAGATCATGTCTTGCCCCTGGCCCGTTTTTAGCTCGCACCCACATAGACGAAGCCTATGTGCCAAGACCCACTTTGAGTATGGAGTAGCTTTCCACGTATTTTTTGGTTGCGTGATACTTTATAATAATGATTTTTATTGATTGGATCTGATTTCATCCCTCTCATTATGTTTTCTGTTGAATTCGACGTTGTCACTTGTAAAGAAATAGACTGAATGAAGTTTATCGAATTTGATCTATAACCGATAAAATACGTATTCTTAACTCAAATCCAAAAACAAAGCTTAACATAGATTATTGTCCTTGCACCAGTGTCTTGAACGCTTGAAGCAGATCGTTCTTCAGATCCTGCCAATTCTCCAATCCCACACTGATTCTCAGCAACTTACGATCAACCCTCGAATCAGACAATGCCCGCCACTCGATCAGCGACTCGACTCCACCGAGACTAGTAGCATGATGAAAGAAAACGAGCTTGCTGGGCAAGGTCCGAGCGAACTCCTCACTTCGCAGAACGATTGAGAACACAGGTCCAAAGCCATTCGGCATCTGCTTCCGCACCCAGGACTCATCCTGCAGACTGGCATGGTAGATCTTCTGGACAACGGTCTGGATGAGGAGCTCTTCACTTTCTGCCGTTGGAGATGGTGTATCCAGACCGCGTTGAAGCCATGAGATCAACTCCGCAGAATTCTGACTCGCGCGCTGCACGCGAACTTCCAGCGTCCGTAGACTTCGAACACCAAGCCATCCCTCCAGGTTGCCCATGACGTTTCCGATAGCTAGACGATCTTCTAGAAGTGTCTTTGCCCACTCCTTATTCTTCGTCGCGAGTACGCCGCACAACATATCGCTATGTCCACCAAAGTACTTCGACCCGGAATGCAAAACGATATCAGCACCCCATAGGAACGGATCTTGCAGATTCGGGGATGCGAATGTGCTATCTACAATGAGATATGCGCCTCTTTCATGAGCTTTGTTTGCGTATTCTTCGATGTTAAATGCCGTTCCAAGAGGATTGACGGGTGTTTCGAGCAGGATTACGTCTCCTTTCTCGATGGTTTCGGCCGGACAGTCGAGGGGGAGCTTTTGGAGGCCTGAGAGGCGGGATATGACAGCGATCACTTCATGACTGCCATGGTAGCCTTCGCCGACAGAGATGTGTTGGGGGTTAAGGAGGGTCAGGGCTGCGTGGAGAGCGGCGAGGCCGGATGCGTAGCTTACGGCGTGGCCGTTGAGAAGGGAGGAGAGGATGGTTTCGAAGCGTGTGGAGTTGGGTGCGAATTCGCGCGAGTAGATGTAGTTTTTGCCGTCGAATTCAGCCTGAAGATATTATCAGCTCTGCTAGGTATATAGATAAGTATATGGAATGAATATGGAATGAATATGGAATGAATATAATGACGGAAAGATCAGTGATGAGGGTGAAACACATACAACAGGGTCTGCGCTGGGGATCAAGTCTTCCGGCTTATCAGGAAATCTGTATGTTGTGGACAAATGCATCGGAGGCGCAACATCCGTCACCAAGTTCAATGAATCATCCGCATGTAAAGCTCGAGTGGCAGGCTGAGCTGTCGGGCTGTTTGCCGGTATCATTGTGGTCAATATCTTAGGAACTCGTGATTCAGCTACGACAGAAAGAACAAAAGATCGGGAATTGATAGACTCTACTGCTCTAGCTCTAGGATTTCACCTCTGACACTTATATAATTCTAGCTACATGAAATTTGCACGCTGGATGTTCTTCGAAGCCATTGATCAAGTCGTATCGATACGGTCCTTGCTGCCCCACTCCCGTTAACTTCTTAAACGGGTAATCTGGGGCACACAGACGAATGAATGGCAATTTTACTTTTCTACCCGGCCCACTCCTATGAACTTCCTAGAATGGAATGTCTGTGAAGTCAACAAATCTTATGTTAAGCAACAGATATTGAATTTCGGTTTGTACGATAATTTTTTTTTTTGTTCTAGATGTAATGACTTGGCCCATGGATCGGTTGGTAACAGATAATCATTAGTAACGTATGCAGTCTCATCATTTCTATATCCAATTAACGGATGGCAAACAGATACGAAAATGAAACAGGAACTATTTTGCTGCATCCTTCAAAGCCCCTCTTTCCTTAACAATCTTGGAAATCCCGTCCCCCACCTCTGTTCCTAGCTTCGCAAACCCCTCAATGACACCCTGTCGGTCTCCTTTGCCCATTTCCTGACTCATTTTAAACTTACCTTCCAGACGCTCGATCCTGATCTCAATCCCGATAATGTTTTTTTTCAAGAGTTCGATATATGGAGATGGTGCATCGGACACTTGCCATGCAGACAGCTTCCCTCCTTCTCCGGTGTATCCCATGATCGAAGTCTCTGCGTTCCGGCTGACATCTTCGATCTGCCTCTGAAGAAATGCACCAGTTTCTTCTGATTTCGAATCGCAATATACGCGAATCTTGCCATAAGCCTGGACGGCGGAATAGTTGTATGTTGGAACGACCTTGCCGGTATTTGGCTTGGTTTCCACGTAGAATTTGGGCGTGACGTAGTGATGGTATTCTCCAGTGAAGAGGATGAGGACCTCGTCCGGTAATTCGAGGTGATGTCTCATCCCGTTTTGTGAATCATTGCGCGTTGCTTCTAGGGCCTCCATCAGGGCCTTTGCTTGAGGGTTCTGTTTCGCCATGTGGCCGCGTAATATGCCATTGGAAGGTATCCCATCCTCAGATTCAGGGACGTCAATAAGGAATGGAATATGACTCGATTGAAGTAGAGGGTAATTTGGTGACGAGATCGCAGTGGTTAAGATGCCTAGTGGGTTCTCGCGGATAAGCTGCTGCAACACCGGAATAGATGATTCTGCGTGGTCAGGTCGGATATACATGGTGTTCTGCGGGTGGTAGAAACTTTATAAAGACTCGATAAATGTAATTTAGACACTTTTGATGACTTGAATAGGCTCTAAAGGTCAAATGGGCGCTCTGCCCATTTATACGACCCCTCCGCGGAAATGATCGTAATCGGGAATATCGCCGCACTCTGATTGGTAGACCCCGCCGACGATTGTGCCCCGCAGGGCGCGCGTCATGCATTTTTCTAACGGCTAAAAATCGCAAGAGTTTACGACGAGGTTCTCCTTGGTTAAGCTATTTATGCCTCCTGTTTCGAGTCAGTGTGGATATCCTAACAGAAGACAGTCTTGATAGATAAATTGTGATGTTATAAGTAGGAATTCTTAAGCTGATTGATAGTGTAGATGAACCGATAGCGTAATTTGTGGTCAAGTTCATCGGCCTATTCTATATAAGGAGCCAATCGGCGCCCAGGCAACCGATGGTAAATATCCACTGTGATGATTCAACTTCCTGCTCGTCGACCCGTTGCCAGTATGACTGCAATATCTTCGCAGCGTTGATAGAATTTAAACAATTTGTGTCCATCCAGAACTTCTCCAAACAGCTAATAAGAAACTCCCTTTGAGCTTGCAATCGGCATTCTAGGCCAGCAATGCAGATAGGCCAGAGGATGCATTTTAATAAAGTTCTGTCGTCCTTCAAAGCATCAATTAGACCGATTAATTCGCAAACCAGATGATCGTGCACTGAGGTGCGTTGGGTAAGAGTGTCTAGGACGCGTTCGCCGTATATGAGGGCGCCGATTCTGTATGATTCTGATAATATGCACACGCTGCTGGTGTCTCGCTTTGATGAGTGGTGCGGCTGGGGCAGATTCGATGCCCAAAAAGAACAGTCAAAAATTCGTATGGAGTCAAGCATAATTCTTGTATCCTCGACATGATCGCTAAGAACAGCTTGATCGAGCTGCGGGAAGCCTGTAATGAGATCCCGTTTGAGCGAGAAGAATTGTATGGCGTCTAACAGATATTCTGGACACCCGAGAAAAGATTGTTCCAGTGTTTCTTGCGACAAGCCAACTTGAATGTTTGAGGTATATTGAGAAAGCAATCTGGGACGCACAAAAGTTGCTCCAAGTGTTTCAATCCTAGTGTTTCATTAGCGATCGATGATGGCATAATATACGCATGGCAAGTCATTTTATGAATGAACATACAAATAAATCTGTCTGGTGATAAAATCGCGTATTCGCTGCACTGTCCGTCCTGGATCGTATCCAGCCTCACCGTGTAACTGAAATGATGCTTGACACGAGGACATCAGGCTCTTAGCGCCTTCGAGATGCAAGTTCCATCTATCACTTCCGGACTCCAATAAGTCCAAGAAAATAAGAAGAAATATACTGGCAACTGTACTGTCTCGTCCGTACGAAGTGGCGTCCTGAAGTGCACTGGAGAGATATTTTATAGCACAATGCTTAAAAGACAGTGCATCCTGCCGAGTCTTTGCTATCTCGAGAGATGTTTCAAGCTGGTGAAAAGAATGGCTTGTGTTCGCTTTATGACATGCTGCCAGAGCAAGGAGAGCCTTTAGGAGAACTGAGTCTTCTAAAGCAAGAGAGATCAGACTTCGAAAAGGATTCTCATCGCTGTCGTATACGATAAAAAGCTTGCATATACGTCCATTATCTGTTATCCACATTAGACGAATAGAACTTGTTTTCCAGCTTGAGATTAGGGAACAGCTCCTACAATAATCTAGGTAATATCTAGCTGTTTCATCTAGGGTTGAGATAGTAGGGTCTCCTAGCAACAGCGGAAAGCTTGGTGGGGGGTTATTGAAGCGGCCTTCAGGATCTAGATGAAAATTAGCGATAGTCTGCTAGTTCCGAGAACAAAGTTGACATGAACAGCGTTAGAATGATATTCGAATATAATATCAACGTTAAAAACCTACCATCACGTTCAAGGCCATCTATGGTCATAGATGCGCTGCGCTCAATAGATGGCTTAACTCTTGGATGAGCCGTTGGCTTTAATGGTCTTTTAAGCTCTCCTGCTCTGGCGAAAGTAGCAGATAGATCTTCGAATGATGCACCCCGCATCTTTCCCCGGACAGCTATACCTTTGACCCATCTGATAGGTCTTTCCTCTAAACATTCTAATCCGGCTTTTTCACATTTCAAACAAGGTCTTCGAGTGCCACTGCATTGGATGCGCCGACGACGGCATGTATAGCAAGTTCCACGCATTACACCTTGATCGAGTGGCAAAGAGTCTAAGTGAGAATGATAGGTCTCTATGCCAGTGAAAGTTTTGCTCAAATGAACACTAATCAGCCTGCTTGTGAGAGCATAATGATTGGGTACCAACCCAATAATCCTAAGGAAGTCAATGATCCATCATAACAGAAGACAAATCGGAAGGAATAAGAAGCTGACGGCCTCAGGCAAGAAGATGACCGTAATAAGCTAAGGTTGGTTGGTGCCAAGAAATACGTACTGGTACTAGTAGTGATTGATATCGAGTTGCTCTATGTTCAGAAACTTCTAAGATGTGAATAAGCTGCATAACGTCCAAGTATGTGCTGAACTCATGTCGACTTTCCCGAAGCTGCTTCATTATTAAGCGGCGAAAAGCTTGCTTAGAAACTCATGCTAACGTATTTCACCCCCTAGCGAGCCACACCCCCAACCGAGCCAGAATACTTAGTATTATGAAGAGATATTCCTTTTAAAAAATTCCTGGTTTTATATATATATAATATTCTATTATAATATAATAATGCTTTATTATTGAGATGTCCAAGTTTAAAAATAGGCTATTTTGTATGGCATACGGCGCTGGCTCGCTTGGGGGTGTGGCTCGCTAGGGGGTGAAATACGTTATCCTGTTTATATAAGCAGCCTAAGTACCTAGTGCATTAGGCACTCTTGGCGGCAGATGTGCAGTACGGAGTAGTAAATCTTGTATTTTAGACTTGTGCAGAAAATAAGAAATCGGCGGTCTAGTCTTAGCGCTAAATTAGTTCTCCGAAGATTATGGAGTAGAAGCCCTAATAAGAAGCTTTCAATGCATGGAATTGTTTGTACTTCGCGCGTATCTTGAGGCTTGCGAGGATGGCATGGTCTAATGTGATCAGTGAGTAGCTGGAAGAAGTGTTCATAATTTTCGCATGTACGATAGAGGAGGTATGTTGAAGAGCTAAGGACAAATTTGTATAGACTGACTCCTATGACGCTTGCCATGAAAATATAGGGTCAGTTGTATGAGTTAAGCTCAACATAGACTTAATTCCTGAAAGGCAATTTATAATACTTCTTTAGTCACTGATAGCGAATCGATCGAACGCCAGAACTTCCGTCATTTACGATCATGGAATTCCCATAAAACACTTAGAATGCCCACTGCTTGAGCCAAGTGTCCATCAGCTTCTCGTCGACAGGACCCAGAGACCTCATCGTAGCACTAGCATCTTTCGTTCTGCCCACTTCAAGCGGAGCAGACAGCGCACCCTCGCTACTGAGGAGACCGCGGTAGAAGTCCAGCAGCTTTAGGGCAGGTTTGGCAGCAACCTCCTCGTCGGATGGGTTCTCTACAGCTTCAAGCTCCTGGATCCAGTCGGATATTTCAACAGACTTGACCTGATAGTGTTTCTGGACAGCAGGAACGAGAGATGACCAGGTGGTTGTGGCAGGGTTGACAAGATGGAACACCTCACAGCGGGACTCAGGCTGAGTTTTGCGGCGAGTGGCCGCCAGCTCAAGGATGATATGGGCAAGAGTGTCCTGTTTTGTATCTCGTCAGTGATCAACTTACGTGGCGTGTAGATATATATGGGATGAAATCTCTCAACTTACCACGGGGATCCAGTCGACAGGCGCAGAGCCTAACGTATTAGGAACCTTACCCATCGACTTGGAGGTGGCAACGATAGTAGGAAGCCACTCCTGTCGGTTCCATGCGCCCTTCTCTGTGGTAGGTCCACCGATCTGGCCTACACGAAGGATAGTAGTGGGAACACCAGATCGACGGGAAGCTTCGTGACAAATACGCTCCGAGACATGCTTTGATTCTCCGTAGCCCTGTGGGAGGACAACCTCCACATTGTCTAAAGGCTCTTCCGGCACAGCCGGTCCATGCTTGGGTTTCCAACCAGCGATGGCACCCACGGAGGAGACGAAGTGGATATGAGCATGGTGAGTACTCTTCAGACTGAAGTCTACGAAGTGACGAACACCTCTAATATGCACACCTTCGAATGAGTACACTGAGTGGTTGAAGTCGACCTTCCACGCGTTGTGGATGATGGTATCGACAGACCGGAGCATCTCCTCATACTTGCTTTCTTCAAGACCAAATCTTTCGTCGCCAAAGGCTGCCTGCAAGAATTCAACTTTGGATTGTGCCTCCTCGTCGAGCTTCAATCCCTTCTCCTGGAAGCTCTTTTCTTGTCTTGCCTTCGCGTCAGATCGATTCAGACAGTAGACCTTAACCACCTGTGGGTCATTCAGAAGCGAGTGGAGAAGGTAGTTTCCAAGTGAGCCGGTCGAGCCAGTCAGGATAACAGTGTGGGTAATAGAAATATTGTGCACATCTAACTTCTGTTCCGGAAGGTCTGAAGTGTACTTCTTTATAAGAGCATCAACCTTCTCAGCACGAGACACTTGTTCTTCTTCAGCTTCTCCATTGATAATCCCATTCACAAAGCGAGATAGCTGCTCAACCGTGGGATTGCTATACACCTTCTGAGCAGTGATCGCACGGTAGTCCTTGTCCGGGAACCGAGAGTGAACAGCACTCTGAAGGATCTGAGCAATTTGAATTGTCTGCAGAGAATCAAGACCTGCAGAGTATAAATCATCGCGGTCTGATAACTGCTGGACTTCCATCTTCCTTGACATGAGATCATGGACATAGCCAGCAACACCAGCTAAATTCACGACTTCAGGAAGCTGGCCCTCATACTCCTCATCAGGCCTTTCGTAAATCGCATCTATCTCCTTTACATAATCCTTGTTAACAAGGCGACGCTGGGTTGTACCTTTCGGAGTAGTTTTAAAAGGTTTATCCTTCAAGGCAAGTCCAATCTTGTTCTTTGCAATGCGCCCATGAGCAAGTGCGACATGATTAGCCTGCTGGACAGTAGGCCAGATTTCTTCAATGAGAACGCTTTCAGGTTTATCTCCAGTCCAGCGGTTCCAATTTGGTTCAATTAGAAGTGAGGACTGGAATCTGCGCTCTCCAATAACCAAGGCTCTTGAGACCAACGGGTGTGCCTCGATAATTTTTTCCATAGTGACCGGATTGAATTTTTCACCATTGCTGAGAACTATGACATCATCGAGACGTCCGTTATATTTCCAGAGATTCGGCTTCTTAGGGTGTTGAACGAAAGAATCATTTGTTCGATATTCGTTGATATCCGGGAACGTGTGGAAAATGCCGTGAAAATCGCGGCTCTCAGGGCGCGGGATGACGAGCTCACAAGTACCATCACCAACCGGCTGCATTTGGATCCCAAAATGAGGATTCCACTCGAAATATCCCCAGTCATCTTCTACTGCTGGGGCTAGGGCTGGGAGAAGTCCAATTTCGCTAGAGCCGATGATCGTCCGGATGGTTGTGAATTTGCGCAATTTCTCGCCCACCTCTGGCGCAAGAGGTGCTCCGCCATAATAGACATACTTCAAACGAGATATAACTTCAATCGCATGATCCGAGTGACTCATCTCCTCTAGAAGGGATGGTGGCAATATCGCTGCCGTGGGACGTGCCGCATTCATAACATCGACTAATAAGTCCACTGCTGGTGGTTTGTCTGGGCTGATAACGAAGGGAATACCATGGAATATGGCCTCCACGAAAACAATGAAGCCCATTAAGTGGAAAAAAGGGGTTGTGGAAAAAATGAGGTCATCTGCAGTAAGGTCGTACCACACAGATGACTTACGGCTAGGTGGGCAAGGCAGATAGGCATTCCTGTCAAGGCAGCCTATGAACCCATGAGTAAGGGGAACAGGCTTCGGCGTCCCTATAAGGCACAGCATTAGATAAACTCATTTACAGATAGAGGTGTACTGCTCATGTGGCCAGACACGTACCCGTTGTGCCTGAACTGTGGATAATCAAGCAAATATCATCTTCCGCCTCATCATAGTTCTTGTTGAAAGGGTATAGTTCTGTTTCACTTTCGAGTATCTCTGACAGAGAGGGAATCTCGAGTATCTCGAGGTTCGGTCTGAGTTTCTTGATATCGAGCACTCTTGCCTTCCTTTCTGCACCGCAGACGAACTTGGAGCATTCCGTAGCCTTGAGCAGGTGGAGGAAGGCATCGTCTGAATTTCTCGTCGAAGGTAATAGAGGCTTCACAACAAATGTTAGCGGCCGCTATTCCTTCATTCTCATTGTTTGTTTGTTATTCTTTCTAGGAAACTTACTTTATATCCAGTCTTATTGCACGCAATCACAAAAACAATGTATCGAACATCGTTCGAGGACATGTATGCCAGCGTCTCAAAATTAGAGCTGCGTCCCAGGTTCCTCTCAATCCACCATGACGTGTAGTTGACAGCATGAGCTAATTCCCTTATGGTCATACTATAGAATCCATCAGACACCTCGGCACCTTTGGGGATCACGCAGGCCTTCCGATCAGGCAGCTTCTGCGCAAGCTCGTCCAGCGTATTGGCAAACAGCCTCCTGCCGGCATTTCCTTTATCATGGTCCGCCATTCTGTTCAAAAAGAACTGGTTTTAATATGACAGACTTTCTAGCAAGATAAGATTGTTAGAGTGAAGGAAAAGAAATCCAGTTCAAACAACAGTCTCGAAATCTACCATAGCAGATCTATTTATCCCTCTCACTCCATTACCTCTCCGCTCCACAAAAATCCTCGTCATGTCTTATTCAGAATCTCCTGGCGGGGTCTAACCACCCTTGCTGGATAGTCTGGATAGTCGGACAGCATTTCTATCAAATTATCATTCTAGACAGATCAAACTCCACCGTGCCAGAAAGCCAGCCAGTAACAAACATGAAAGGGCCGTAGCAAGCATTGAAACGGCATTCACGGCAGATCGACATCCAAAAATGGCGTCGGCTTGCCGTCTAGCAATAGCTAGTTGTGGGTGATTTCAGTGGCTCCTGGCAATCATGACAAGCATTTGGATTCCCCTGTTTGAACATACACCGGAACCTGGAACCGAGTAATGTCAGCGAATACTGGAATAACTGTCTTGAGCATTATTGTTACAGTGGATGTGATGCCTATCATTTCCGAATTCAGTAACCCCATTGTGCGTCTGTTTCATTCGGGGAGAACACTGTTCTTCTAGAATGTTATGCGCACCATTGTCGGCATTATTATCGGCCAACGCGGCCAGTTGTGCTGGTGGATCCTTCACAATGACTGTAGGATCCGCCATTACCATCATCGTACTGTTTTATTCTCCTTCTGAGAAGCATATCGGGAATACCGGTCGTAAAGTATCAGAACGAACTAGACCTTCAGTGGGGACTACTCTTTTGTTGGCTGCTCTAGAGCGATATGATAAGACAAAGTGGGTTGAAGATACGCTTGTGGCGGTGTGTCCACTCTTACTGTAAAAAGCGCTTACTTGAGTGGTTCTTCGGGATCTTCATCGGTACCAAAAAAGCTTCTGCCTTTCAGGCAAACATTATTGATTGCACGACCGGGACATCCGATAATGATTGAGTTAACCTTAGACCCGATCAATACGTATCCTTCGGGATTCGGGTTCTATTTTTTATTTTTGACAGCGGATGACGGGAAGACATTGTAGATTACATTTTGTTTCATTGGATTCTCTCCTTTTTTTCTTTCCTGCCTTTTTGTACACCAATACTTAAACGCCGCATTTGCAGAAAGACCTATCAGAAAGGTATCCTGTGGTCATCTGAAGCAAAGACCCCCAAAGACATGCGCTGCCTGGTCGTGGAAAAAGAAAAGAAAATGTACAACATAAGCGGAAAACTCAAACTAAACAACCGAAGAATAACCGAGAAAGATGAGTCGTCTAGATCTTTACCCTCTTCGTCTCCTTCTCCACAATCTTTACGAGCTCGTCATAGACCTTGCTGAAGTCCTCGTCACCCTCCGCCGACTCTCCGTCCTTCTTTTTGCTCTTGCCCGAGGATTTGGGGACCACCATGACCACACTAGTAGGACGTTTCGTTGCGCCTGCGCTACCCAACTCCGCCCGGGAGGTGACATAGACGTAAAGGATACCGTGATCCTCACAAAGCACAGGAATGTGGGAGATGACATCCATCGGAGAGATATCGGCGGCCAGAATGACAATACCTGCAGGGGTGGTGATCGGAGCATTTGCAGCCGGAACGGGAGATTTGCGCAGAGCCTTGACGACTTCCTTGACGCCTCGCTTGAGTGCTTTGTTCGCAGCAGCTAGTGATATGTCAGTGCCTGTTCTCCAATTGTGTGCTTGGCAGACACAATAATGTGGTCCAATAGACGGGGAAAGAACGAGAATCCAGCGTAGTGACACGACAGGTGCTCATGAGACCATGCTTGAAAAGGGAAATGGAAATAAGCAGCATACCTTTCTTCACACTCTTGAGCACTTTCTTTGCAACCTTGTCCTCAACTAACGGGTTTGCGAAGGGCACAAGTGCACCAACTGGACGACCCTCGACCTCCTCCGTCTGGTTCACCTCAACATCGCCGTTAGTAGCAGCGTCGGCCTTCTCCAGTCCTTCAAGGACCTTCGTAGTGAGCTCCTTCTCTGCGGCATCAGAAATAGTCTTGCTCTTCTTCTCCTTCTTGGAAGACTTGTGCACGCCGTCGGACTCGGAGCGCTTCTTTTCCTTCTTTTCGCGCTTCTTCTCCTTGTCGACCCTGTCCTTCGCCATGGTGTATAATTGGCGAGACTTGACACTCACTGACTATGATAGATCGGAGGATAATGGTGCGGGTGGGTGTCGTAGACTGGGTTCAGTAAAGGCCTTTGAATCCTCAAAGTTTCGAAATATTGAACAGTGCTCCAGGTCCGAAATTTTGAAATTTTGGCCCTATTCCCATTTCGGTTCCGAGCTGGGGTCGTCCAATGGATCCTGCTTAGTCATCAACCCGCGTCTCTCATCTCCGACTTCCAAAACAATAAGAGATCGTGGATCATCTTGAGCTGCGCAAGAGAACGTGCCGGTCGGCTGTTGTCTTTTCGAGAGAGAATTATTGTCGCAAATTAATGTATTCTTTATCCCATCTATTCACTTTTTAGTTGTTAGCCACGATTGTTAGCCATTGACATCATTGCTTCTTGAATGAATGCCCCCATTGAGCCGACGTGAGCAATACTCTCCACGTCTTGCGCATCGCTGAGAAAACTTATTGACAGTTTTCAGATGAATACAGGCCGAGCCTCAACTAGGCAGCGAACCTCTGATTCTATAGCCGGTCGTTCTTCCTCTCCTTCCACTCCCGGTGCGCAGAATATCTTTCGCCAGTCTGTTCGCCCTGCTCAACACCCCAAACCAGGTGAGCTCCGATCTGTATCGAGACAGAAACAGACAACAGGGACTTATGCGAATTTCAGATCTTGAGAATGAAGAGCTACGTGTACAAGTCAATACTTTACGCTACGAGCTCGAAAACATCAAACAAGAGCGTGACTTGACGGCCCTGCGCCACGAGAAGGAACTACGAGATCTCCAAGCAAAGGCTGATGCGGACTTCCGAAAGGCACAGGTGGGTTTTTATCATTAGTTGTGGAAGCTGTCAGAATGTTAATGGAAATCTACGACAGACTGCGGAGGTGGCAAGCAATCGGGCGCAGCACAAAAATGAAGCTCTAGCTAAGGAACTCAAAGAAGCGCAGGACTTCACGCTAAACGAGAAAGCAAGTTTGGAGAGAAAGATAAGAACTCTACAAGATGAAAATCAATCCCTGCGAGAGGATATCGATGATGCTCAAGGACAGCTCTCGGATCACGAGAGACAATACAAATATCAGATTCAAGAGCTGGAGACTGTTCGTTCGTCACTGCAGCAGACGCTGTCCGAGTTGCAGAATGATCTCCAGAATGTAAGGAATACTCTGCAAGCAACTCAAGAACGCCTCACGCAGCGAGAGTCAGATGTTGCAGCCTTAGAGACAGAGAACTTGCGCCTCAAGGCTGAAGGAAGCGATGCGGAAACTCTTGCTATCTTAAAACGGGAGCTGTCAGAACAGGTCACACATATGAGGTCTTTAGAAACTACGAACCGAGAACAAGCTGCGGAGCTTCGGCGCCTACGGAAGGTCCAGAAAAACGTCGAGGTCGTCCAAGAGGAAAAGAAGTCTCTCGAGAACCAATTGCAATTGATGAAAGATCTAGAGTCCGAGCTTGGGAACCTCCAGATTCAGAAGCAAATCTTGGAAGACGAGAGGAAATCATGGACCAGTCTGCTAGAAGTCGATGGTCAACCAGCTGAGTTCGACTCTCCGGAAGCTGTTGTAACGGCCTTGGTAAAGGAAAGAATCGAGAAGGCCTCTCTTGTCGATCAGCTTGGGAGTGTTGAACCGCACCTTCTGGAGAAGGACGAGATTATTAAGAATCTGGAATCCGATAAAGCCAATCTGAAAAAGGAAATCGAAAAGCTCCGTGCAGCTGCGCCTGCTGCTGGAGGGGTTATGGACAGCCGCATCAAGTCCAGACTGGAACGGCAGCGTGCCCTTGCGGTAAAAGAGGTTGAGTATCTACGTGAGCAGCTGAAGACATTCGATACGGAGGAAATCACCATGAACGCTGAGGAAAGTCGATTTGATGAGCAGAAGTCACAGCAGATTGCACAACTGGAGGGCCTCGTTGATGAGTATCGCGTGGAGCTGCAGAAAGTCCATGAGGAGCTATCGAAACGGGAGGCCGCTGCGCAAGATGAATCGCAGGCGCGCGGAACTAAGCGTCCCCTTTCCCCAGCGGAGAGTGATGCAGAGAGTGAGCGTTTAGCTGTGATGGTTCGAAAGAACCGAACCCTGCAGGATTCACTGTCCAAGTCGGAGCAGAAGACGGAACTCTTGCGTCGTGAACTGGAGGCTACCAAATCCCATCTCAGCTCACTCCAAGCGCAATCACGGATCCGTATTCTCGAACTCCGTGACAACCCAACAGCAGAGGCCGAAAACCTCAAAATGTCTACTATCAGGACCTTAAAGACCGAGAACCGTGACCTCCTTGCTCAGTTGCGAGGAGAACACAGAAACATCAAGGTCGTCCCCGCCAGCACTCTTGATAGCATGAAGCTAGAGCTGCAAGAGATGGAACGTACTGTCGCAGAGAAAGACAAACGAATGCGTCGGTTAAAGGAGATCTGGACGGCCAAATCATCCGAGTTCCGGGAAGCTGTCGCCTCCGTGTTGGGCTACAAGCTAGACTTCCTACCCAACGGTCGTGTCCGAGTCACATCTATGTTCCACCTTTCTCCCGCCTATCGACACGGCGATCGCAATGCTTCAGCAGACTCAAGAGGACCCGGCAGTATGGGTAACGGGGAGGAGAACTCGATTATCTTTGATGGCGAAAATGGAACCATGAAAATCTCAGGCGGTCCCAACAGCTTGTTTGCGCTCGAAATCAAGCACCTTATCAAATTCTGGGTCGAAGAGAGGAAGGATATCCCTTGTTTCCTAGCTGCAATGACTCTCGATTTCTATGACAAAACGACACGAGCCATGAGAGTGTGAAGAAAACCCATTACATTTCTGACGATTCTATACCATGTATAAAAATGATTGTGCTTAGAGGAGGGCAAAAAAGGGATGGGGATGGAGTTTGAAAGTATCTTAATCACTATTTCATCAATGTGTATAATTATTCCATGCATCTTCTGAATGTATGGGTCATAATATTGTCAACATCGCGCTTCCGCTGCATCATAATACCTGAACAAAGATATCCCGGGAAGGAGGGCCAAAGACAACCCAGAATCCCAAAGATTTGATCTTTGCATGTCATTATATTTTTCAAATGATACCCTCAAGCAACTACATTCTGAAATTTTTTTTTTTTTTTTTTTTTTTTTTTGGACATCAATAAGTAGATAAATGTGTCCGTAAATATATATATATTCTATACGAAAGATCAACTTAACCTCATGATTTCACAGAATCTATGCACGCATACCTCCGCAGATCTATATATTTATAGCACATATAATACTACCAAGAAACGGAGCCAAAGGTATTCAATAATATATTCACTCATTAGGGTAGAATTGAGTGGTTGTTTGGTACATACATACATTTGGCACTGGATACACAGGCATAAGCCAAGAACAAACAAAAGCAGCGGCGGGAGGGGTCTCGATAAGCGGGTGTAGGTACAAAGGGGAGTAAAAGGTGAGAAAAGGTGGGGTTGATGATAACGACTGGAGGGGGTACAGTTCGAAAAGAGAGAGAAGCCGATGAGGGATTTGGGGGGAATAGAGAGCAAATAGAAACACAGAAGCCACAATGATGCACTCCAAATTATGGGCAGAGGGTGTATCAGGTAATATTCATGATGAATGGGAATGGTAATAATGAGCACGACAAGACATTATCTTTCCCCTCTCTCTCCAGTATAGGGTGGGAAAGGGGGAGGACGAAATACAGAAACACAATACTTTGCGTGATGCATGCATCCATAGAGGCATGCATGCGTACAATATTAAGTTATTGGCATTTCCATCGGGAAACTCCTGCTGGATAAAACATGTCCATTTAGCTCTGCGACAAGCTTTTCTCCTCCGGATTCCCATTGTCTCGATCTGCCTTTTGCTGTAACCGAGATCGACTCGTATGCTTTTCCTTCAGCGAATTATGTACGGGAATACATCCGATCGCAATGTTTTGCTGGTGGGGATGTTCAAGAGATCGTGTGGAAACCCCCAACATTAGGAAGCGACGTACTTTCCTGCAACTAGTTTGTGCACTGTAGGGACTTCTTTCCATGTTTTTGTTTGCTGAGTCTGCGCGGCAGCAACCTCGTCTGCGAAAGGATCGGCTTCCTTCGGCTCTTCCGCGACAGTATCCGAGAGTGTACTGATTCCAAGCCTCGTTTTTGCATCAACAGTACGAACCTCAAACTTGGCTTCCACTTTTCCTTTCTTGGGCCAGCTGGACGACGTAGAGAACCTCGCAAGGAACTTGCCATCTGCGCCAGCCCTTACTTCAAGCTCCGGTATTTTCCAGACGACTGCGGAGTGCTTGCGCCGGAAAGAAGCCCCTGTATTTGGGTACATGGCAGCACCTGTCGCGCGGACTACTTCGCGAGGCTGCTTTGTCACCTCGTCCTCTGGCGAGAGATCCAAACCAACAGTGATGATAACATTTCGAAGAAATATTGACTCCAGTGGAACCGAAGAGGTAAACTCGGGATTTAGCGAGTAGGGTATAATGACACTTGCTTGGAACTCTTCTAGATTCCATGCCGGATTGAAGATGATGGGACAGTATGATGAAGGATTCGACGGGTCGATATGTACTTGGTATTTGAAAGCCACTGTCGGGAGAGAACGAGAGATGACAGAGGGTGTGATGCTGTATTGACCCCTGTTTTCCTCATCTCTTGAGGAGACTTCGTTGACAAAGTGAGGGTTCGCTGCCACTTTCTCTAGCACTGGGAAGTTCTCCAAACGGACAAGAGAGGACGATGGGATCTCTCCTACGGGGTTGTATGCCAGTGCCAACTCCCCAACGACGAAGGATTTTGTGACTGCTCCCTCAGAGAACCATGCACTGACCGTCTCCACGATCGAGGCGTTCAGACCGGGCTCATGTAGGTCGGGGTGGGAAACCGCGCCAGACACACTGTGCAATGTATGACCAGAGCGAACTGAAGTAGTGTCTGATAAAGCATGTTCTTCCGTGGAGCTACCGGGTCGTGCAATATATTTGCTTGGTGGCAGCGGAGAGACTGGAACTGAAGGCTCCATACTGGTGCCAAGGCCGGGAACTTCCTGTCCCGGCAAAGGAGGATTAGGTATGAAGACGGTGTTTCTGACGTCTCGCCGTCCTCTAATCGTACTAGCATTGCGTCTAATCCCCGACTGTTGAGCTTGCTATAGGAAGGGTCAGCGGAATAAAGTAGGATAGCATTTTGGAAGTAGCATACTAGTCGCAACGTATTTGCCATTTCGTTTATTGCCTGCTGAGCTTCGTTTTCATCCTCCTGGATTGGCTGGTCGCGTATTTTCAAATTCAATCCCGATTCTTCCAACCTGTTATACACAATTAGAGATTGTAAGCCAAGGTACATACTGTCAACCTACCCGGCAGCCTCTCTCTGGGCTCGTGTTATTTCATCAATGGTCTGTGGCCGTTCAGAGTAACCTTCCGAATCCGTCGGGCCCTGCAAGGTCTATTAATATTGAGACCAATATCATTAGAATTTTTTTTCCACGTACCGGGCTTGGAATTGTATTTGCCTCTGCTGCTGGATGATCTCTAGGTAGTGCCCCATTGGTACCATTAGTAGCAGCCACATAGGGCTCTGCGGCTGGCGAGATCGTGTCTGAACCCTGTCTGGTATGGAATTCATTTCGTCCGCGAGAAAAATCGGGTTCCGTAGAGATTGAGTCTTGAGGGACATGGCCACCGCTTATTTGGTCATGACCATGAGTAAATGTGGGTGACTCGGGTATTTGCATATCGCGCGATGAGTCGCCCCTTCTGAAAGGTACGAAAGGAGCCCGATGTTTCTTGTCTAGAGAAAAGCTGCCACTTGGACTCCCGACGATGCTCTTTCTTCGGTTCATTACCGTACCCAGTCGTTTCAAGCCACCAAGGGGCGTGTGTCTGGCCTCTGGGACTATACCACGTCAGATGATGGTCAAACAAAGAAAGTACGGAGCCCGCATACCTGGAGGTGCCCTGCCATGACCGGACCTTCCTGAACGCTGACTCTCAGCATCATCATGAAACCGCGGCGGAGGTGGAAGAGGAGGCGTGGTCGCTGCAGCAGCCGCTGCATTTGAAGAATTCTGTCGTCTAGGCACCGGTGCTCTTCCACCGCTGACCTTTGCGGCAAAGGTCTTGATCTCATCGGCTGTCTGAACGTTCAGTAGTGCATTCAGACAACTCTCTGCTGTCTGGCGGTTGCGTTCGACCTGATCCACCTCATGTGTTTCCAGTTGTGTGAGAACGTCCCGCAAGTGATTAACTCTGCTCTCATCGACAGCCTGAAGCTGTTCAAAGACAAAAGGAGCTCTGGATTCCCATTGCTGGTTCGCTTCCTCAACCTGAGATATCGCCGTTGCGATCTTCTCCGCAGCCTTGGGGCCCTTGTCTCTGAGCTTCTCTGCTTTCTTCTGCGCCGATTCCAGGCTCTTTGCCAGTGCTGCTAGGTCATTCTGGATCGTCGGCATCGCCTGAAGCTCGCGATTCTTATTACCATACTCCTTCAATGGACGCTCAACGTCCTCTTCGATTTTCTGCGCCAATGTCTCATGCGATGCCGCCATCGACTCGGTAGCGTGGACGATCCGTTGCCACGGAAGTTGAAATATGCTGCCAGAAGCATTAGCCAATTGAGCTGTAGCCATATCACACTTTTACTCAATAAAGCTATCTTACCCGAGGGCTGCTCCATTTTCCAATTGTGGCCGACGGGCAAGCTTCCGCAGACCCTGAACGTACTGCTCCTCAACTCGCCGCCGCTCCTGTTGTCGAGTCAGTCATGTCTGTACAGGTCATTTTCGAGCATTGTGGTATCAGAGCAATGGAGGAACAGCGTACCTGGAGCCAGTCCGCGATATCCGTGTTGACTCTGTTGATAAGACGTATGCGCTCATTGAGCACGTTCGTCGCCTCACCGGGCTGCAAACAAGCCTGTTACGCCAGAAAAAGCGTCAGTCCCATCGCAACCAAGATACCATACTCAATTCCAATTGCACCTACCAGCAAAGCTGGATACTCCTGTCTGGAAAGTTCCATAGCTGGTTATGCGACGGGGATCAGGTGAGATTAGACAGGTGAGGGGGTCATAATAATAATAATAGTATTACTATGCAGATATAATGATTAGAGAACAGTCTGCGGATTCGATCACATAGGAATCTCCCCACCAGTACTGTCTGGCGCTCACGGTGATATCCGAAGGAAGAGAAGAGGAGGAAGTGACGCGATGCGCAGCGTTACAGCGGAGCTCGTCGCACGACCGGTGTCTTGCCTGACAAGGCTGGCGGCGGTTCTCCGGGCTCGGACCGGGACGGGGAAGCTTAGCGAAGTCACATGTCATACCTTCCCCAGCATTCCAACCGGTGCTGGATGCATCACTGATGCCGGAGAAGGAATGGAAGTTATGACCTAAGAGCGCCATCTTTTATGCTTTTTGTCTATTTCACAACAGTCACCACAGACTGAGACAGCATTGACGGATCTAGCAGTCTAATGCTTTTCAATCCCCGGATCGTGCCTGTGGATGAACGAAAGCTGCAAAACATTACATCTTAGACTGTCGCTGAGGAGCTCATTGCATCATGGCTGCACAGAATGACTGGAAAACCGGAATTGGCTTCACAGATAGATTAACTGCAATACAATCTATGTAAGTACACCAGAAGTGTGAGAGGGAGAGACTCCTCATTCTTCCAATGCCTTTCAGAAGCGGCCCCTCTTATACATTGGTTCTAGCACCACTGCCTACCGACGTGCCTCTCCATCAGCCTCATTTGCAGAAGCTCAATCTCAAGCAAAGAGATATGAGAATGAAGCTTATGATAAAGCCCGCTCAAAGGTTAGTTCTTGCGTGATGTGTCTTGAATATTCCATTGGTTAGTGCTAGGTCTGGTATGCTTATGTAATGCCATTCAGGAGGAGTATGAGGAGATGTGCCAAAAAGTGATCGACGAAGCTGAAGCAGCAGACTCCGTGGCTGCTGTGATAAGCAGTCCGAAATTATTAGAGAATAAGGATGGGGACGAAGAATCTCAAAAAGGTATAGATATTGGTCGATTCAAAAACTGTGTCCATCATGAAGACGGGTTACAGTCGACGATATACAAGTCAAAGACCGATGGTGGACGCTTGGTAGCTTTAAAAGTGACTACACCTCATCTCATGACTGCACCTCACGACTCGAAACGGGAGGTCAGGATTTTGCGTGAGGCTGCTAGTGATCATGTCATAACGCTACTTGAGTCCTTCACCTTGGGGGGTCGGCTTATTTTAGTATTCCCATTTATGAAACACGTATTTGCGGACTTGCTGCGGGGTGACATTCTGACCGCTGCTCAGATCAAATCGCATCTGTGTGATCTGTTCCGTGCCTTATCGCATATCCATTCTTGTGGAATTATCCACCGAGATGTGAAGCCATCAAACATTCTATTAGCATCACCAGCAGGACCCGCCTACCTGGCAGACTTTGGGATTGCCTGGAAGGATGGGGACCCTGACTCAGAGCCACCAGATCAGAAGATTATAGACGTGGGTACGACATGTTACCGCCCACCGGAGATCTTGTTCGGTTCCACGACCTACGGTATGACTTTCGACCTTTGGTCTGCTGGTTGCGTGGTTGCGGAAGCTATCGACGTGGGCCACAAACAGCTCTTCGATTCGGGTCCCCTTGGAAGTGAGCTGTCGCTCATCTCATCGATATTCAAGACCTTGGGAACTCCCAATGAAAGAACCTGGCCGGTTCGTACACTGATTGGAGGACGCAATGAAAATGCATTGCTGACATTTAGAATAGGAGTGCGTGAGACTTCCCGATTGGGGGAAAATGGAGTTTTACGACTACCCCCCAAAAACATGGGAAGATATCTTAAAAGGCGCTCCATCCAAGGGCCGAGATCTAGTAAGCAAGCTGGTCCTATACGAGAGCAACCAGAGAATCTCTGCTACAGAGGTATGAAAGCCAGCATGCCACCCATCTTGAGCCTCGGATGATAACGATATGCAGGCTCTTCATCATCCGTTCCTTACGACATGAGACGCTTTCCCTGGCGTCGGATCCCCCGGCCCAAGACGGCGCCCCTCAAAGTTTTCTTAACCGAATTTTTTTGCAACTAATTTAGCGAAATATGCACTAAGAGAATGACTTGCTTGACCAACATCCAGCCTGCACTATATACTCATCTAGTTCTAATATTTTTGACTTCCGGAGGTACCTGGAAAAATCTCGGAAAGGCGAAAGCGGCCTACTGCTGTCGGGATTTTTTTTTGGTTTAGAGGACCATCTCTAATAATAACCGTGATCGCAATCAAAGTTATATTGGACAGGGCGGTGGCGGAGACCTTGGCCTTCGAAGTGGTGTTTGTAGCGCGACAAACGCAGTTGTTTCGCCGAAGCCAAAAAAGAAGGATCCCCAATCGTTCCGAGGGAGCCGAGCCCAGCAAGCTGCCAAGTGCAATTGAAATACAACGCTGGAGAGGAGCTGTCCAATCAGTTGCAAAACCATCCAGGACTCAGTTCCCCCACTTGCTAGAGACCTCGTGCTGTTCGGATCTCCATGACGACACTATGACCGATGTCAGTGCGACGGACACGAACTTTGGAAATTGTGATAGCCACAACGGTGCGATAGAGGCGCTCTACTAGTGGTAACCTCTGGACAATTTTACAGCGTATAGAACATTATGCGTCGCACTGTTTCCGTATCTATTGGCTTTGATAACCACCTGTGAATAGGCTTCTGTTAAATCCCAAGGAGACGACACTACAATTGTTTCGTTTTTCGACCACCCGATTCTGTCCTGAGGCAGCTATGGGCACCTTGATCTCCGTTTGATTAGCCCTTTTCTATCGTGACGGGGTATCCCGACACGGGATCTTGAGCCAATCATTGCCACAGTGGTTGACACTCGCACGATGTACCCTTGGAGAAAAAAACGCACTGGGGCCAAAAAGGTGCTTTTTTGGGGTACATTGCGCCGCCGCTAGAAACGCCGGCCAAACGCCCCTGTGCCGTTCCTGACGCTTTCCCCTTTCTGTCAGTTTCTTGGCAGGTTATCGGCCCGCACTGGACGAGAAACCGTGGATGGCGCCGGATAGGTTGTTTGATATGCTTGGGCGTGTGGAGGAAACGAAGGGATTCCTCAGGGCGGCGAGAAACACCAGCAACTGCCGTGCAGTGTTGTGCTCGTGCCTCCTGGACGGCGTCATCTGTCACGGGGTGTAATAACCAGGCACCGTATTATAATCAGCCAATAGTACTGGCTGCTGGAGAGCGAGTCTGGCGTGTGCTCCTTGTATCATTCCGGTATCGATGTGATCGATAGACTGCCGTGCGCCGTCGGACCTCCCTGCCTCCGTCAGGCCCTCAATCTCCCTCCATTCCTCCCCTGCAGCCCTCGATTTCTAACCCCCACGGCACCGCCTTCTCATCTTCTCCTTCTCTTCGTCCTCGCCCCGGGCACCGCCTTCATTCCCTATCGTGGTTTTCATCCACGACTGCATTCTTGCGGCCTGGTTGCTTGTCGCCCTTCTTTTATCGACCTGCACAGGCTGTAGTCTGACGTCCTTCGTTATACTCCTTCGTTCTCTCTCGTCCTCGAGTAGGACATAACACATTCTTTGCACGCGGCGAGAGCGTGCTTACGTGGAAGCGGTCCCTTCTGCGCGTCGATCGATCTTGCTTAACAGATTCGTAGATCGTCTTCGCTAGATTACTACACATCAACACAGTCGCTGTACGATAACGCGGTATAGCGTTCCCAGTCATCCACCATGTTGCACGGTCATGGACATCACCATGACCATGGAGCCCACGGCAAGCGGAGTTTGATCGATGACATCCTGAATGGACAAGACGACAGTGACGACAATGAAACAAGTGATGAGGTGGAAAAGGTGGACAACAGTAACAATGGGGGCAATGTTGAGGAAAGGGCTATCTCTATTGTCTATGTGACTATGCCTGCAACCTTTGACGGCCCTATCGGTGGCTATAGCACAGAGGGAGTCAGCAGCACTGAGGAGACATCGAAATCTAAACATACGAGCACTGCTGCATCAGTGGGAGTTGGAGCACCTGTTCAGCAGACGCGCACACACACAACAGCAACAGATACTTCCGACGACACAACGCAATCGACCACGATACCGACGGTTATCTCAGCATCGACTGCAACTGCGACTGCTACCGGGGATCAGATAACTGCTATTACATCTGCCGAATCGCAATCGTCTGCGGCTCAGACTACTTTCCAGACGGCAGTATCCACTACGGCCGCAGCGGCATCGTCATCCCTGACCAGTGTTGCAAGTGTGGCGGCAGCTGCAGCATCGTCCGCCTCGTCTGCTTCGGCCACTGCTAAAGCCTCCGGGTCGAGCGGGATGTCTGGAGGTGCTAAGGCAGGATTGGCTATTGGTATCATTGTCGGAATCGGAATGATTGCTAGTCTGGTCCTCTTCTGGCTGCACAAGAAGAAGCAACAGCAGAAGATGATGCTTACGGACGATAACGAGAAGTCCTATGGAGCCCCCGATCTCAATGAAAAGGCAATGCCACCCCTGCCTCCTCCATCTATGGTACAGTCCACGACGCCTTCGAAGCCTCCTCAGCTCAATGTCCGTCCTATTACCCAATTCGCCCCGGATCTCAGTGCTGTGGGAAGCAGTACCGGTAGTGCAGCGCCTTCTGGTGTGACTACTGCTGCTACTGCTGCTGGCGCTGTCGCTACTGGTGCTGTCGCTGCTGGTGCTGTTTCACGCAATCTTACCGGTAATGCTTCCAACCCCCCGACTCCTCCGAAATCTGGTGGGAGCCCCCAGAATCCCTTCAGCGACCCAGTCAATCCGTTCGGCAGTCATGCGGAGCTACCTCCTAGTCCTCCAGCCTCCGCTACTACGAGCAATGTTTCTGAGGCTAAGAACCCCGACACGCCTATTCGTGACTCAGGCGTCCTTCCCGAACATGCTGCTATTGGTGCAGATGTAGCCGGTGCCGCGATTGGAATTGCTGTGGGAGAAGCTGTTGAATCAACATCAAAGGAACACAACGACCAGCCTGCTAATGGTCATTCGTTCGAGACAAGGCCAGCATCTCCAGCCCCCACGGGTCCCTTGCCACCCAGTCCCGCGAGTTCTGTTAACACAGGCGTCGCTGTTTCGTCCCCTGGAGTAGGGGGCGCTGGCGGGCCTCCAAGCAATGTGCACCGGGTGCAGATGGATTTCAACCCTACAATGGAGGATGAGCTGGAGCTTCGTGCTGGCCAGCTTGTCAGACTTCTCCATGAGTACGATGATGGCTGGGTAAGACTACTCTTTTTTGCTTTCTCGTCTCTGTCATGACTATCGAACTAATAAGTGATACAGGCTCTTTGCATCCGTTTGGACCGCTCTCAACAAGGAGTTGCCCCCCGAACATGTCTTTCAGCTCGCCCGGTCAAGCCTCGATCTCGCCCATCCGGAAATGGTCCTGCTCCTCATGGACCTCCAATGATGGGTCCTAACGGTCGTCCCATGTCTCCAGCTGCGGGTCCTGGGCGTTCGCCGCAAACCCCTCGTTTCTATCCCCAAGACGGCCGTCCCATGTCTCCTGCGCGTCCAGGATACGCTGGTCCACCTCGTCCTCCGCCCCAGGGTAGACCTATGTCTCCAGCTCAATTCCCAGTTCCACGCTCATTGTCTCCCGGACCAGGTTTCCGACCTCCCCCGCAGAGATCTATGAGCCCCGGTCCTTATGGGCCCCCGGGACTGCAGAAGCCATCCGCGCCTATCAGCCAACGAAGACGCAGTAACAGTACTAGCGGGGTTATCGGAAACAATGCACGGTTCAATCCACCTCCGCTGGGAAGCCCCCTAGCTGGACCAGTTGCACCACGACCTCCCATGTCAGACCAACCAACCAACCGTGGCCCGCCTCAAGGGCCTATTGAGAGGAAGCCAGTGCCGGGACAGGCAATCTAGTGACCTAACATGTCCATGACTCTGCTATTGACTCCCTAGTCACGGTCATATCCCTACATTTTACTCGTTATTAACACCCAGCTCAAACGAGCTTCGTATCGTTATTCTGCTATGGAAATCGCCAATTCAACAAATGAAAGTCTTGTTCTGATGCGCGTCTGTGTCTATATTGTCCCCATGCTTCATTCAGGGGCAGGCTCGTTGGACATTCACGTGACCGAACTAGTCGCAAGAGAATGAATAGATGAAACCTGAGGTTTCTCGAATCAGTATGCTGTCCTCCTGGAGGAGGTTGACCTGTCTCTATTTTGTTTATCACTTATTTCCTGTCTAACTTTCAAGATTTATCATATGGTCATCGTGTGGCCGTTTCCTCGTTTTGTCCTCTGCTGGGACCACAGAGTTTTTCGGTCACCTTCGACCCATTCATTTCAAATACCCTGGCTATGAGAGGCCGTTTATAGTGGTCATACCTGTTATCTTCTCTTCGTATTGTACCACTATGTTGCAGCTTCTTTGGACTCTTCTTTTCTTCTCGTTGCAGTTAGAAGCCGATCGACTGCATGTGATCCTATTTTTCTCAACTTTTTTTTTTCTTTTTCTCCTCTCTAACAAGATGGCTGCGAGCTAGATCTCTTGGCATTTCTTCAGGGGCCTGGCTGGTATAGCCGTATAGCCGTACGGTTACCCCCTCTTGAATCATTTATTCTCCCAAGGCGAAGATCATCCGAGGCGAAACTCAAGGTCAGAGGCAACGGTATTGCGTTTTCCAGGCGACGCCGCGTGGTATATGCCTCTCCACACCATCGAACTTTCTACTGTATCCATTTTGTCGCCTAGTATAGCATAGCATAGCATAGTAGCGCATATCCCATCAACTTTCTAAGTGTAGACTTGAGATTACTATCGGCAATAATGCTGTTAGCATGGTAGATTGTAGTATGACTTTTCCCAAAAAAAAATTTTCGTCTAATAGCGTACAAAAAAAGGTATCATCTAAAATTCAAAGATGTGGCACTCCGCCACTAGCCAGTATCAGATTGACAATACTAATTACTCCTTCGCCGAGAATGAGCCCTGAAGCTAGAACGATCGCAGTTGACGAAGACTCTTCCTCCGTTTCTTCGTTTTGGACTTCTTCCTCTTCCTCGCTTTCGTCCCTGTCCAACTCGTTACGATCGCTACTGATGCTTCCATCAGTAGCGGAAGGTGTCCTCTTCAGCTTCTGACGAATCTGAGTCGCGCCTGGTTTCTGGCTCTTCCAGCCCCACCACCAGGCAATGAGGCCACCGATGGCGCGCGCTAGAGTGAATGACGGCACGTTGTACATTCCTACAGCGACGGCAATCCCGCCGGGGATCCAGGCTCTCCACGGCGCAGCGGGGCGGCCCTTCCCTGCGGTGGAAGGCGCGCCGAAGATGCGGACGATGGTCGAAACAATGAAGATGGAGCCCATGACCATAGCCGCTTGCCAGGCCATTGGGGGCAGACCCTGACCGGTCACGAGACGGGCAGTGAAGATCCAGACGTAGGCTGTGGGCGTTTGGAACATGGGGCCTGGAACCTCGTAGACACGGACGTACATCTTGTACACGGCTGTGGAGACCACAGCACCGAAGAGACTTCCGATGAGTTGGCCGTAGAATTGGGCTTTTGGGCTGGCACCGAGGAGGTGACCCGTCTTGAGGTCCTGCATCATGTCGCCGGCTTGGAGGGCGCCGGCTTCGGAGACGGCGCCTGCGAGGAGGTTCGTTACGATTGCGCTGCGGCGTGTATGCTGTGAAGGGGGAGTGACGAGGGAGAAGAGTAGCTGGGTGAGTTTGCTGATGCCGGAGACCGGGTTCAGGTCGGTCTCGCCTAGAGCGCGGACGCCCATCACCGACAAGATAAGTGCGAGAAGAGTGGCGATAGTGGAAAGAAAAGGAGATATCACATCTCCAAATGCGATATGCATGCAAAGCACATTTAGAGCTAGGGTTAAGGGGAGGAGGATAATGACTGTCCGCATGGAGATGAGCTGCGATGGCGGTGCATCATCCTCGGCCTCATCGGTGGACATGTCCTGTAATCGACTGGCCGGAACGCGGGAGGCATCCGACAAGGGATTGAGGACAGAGTATGAACTGGAGGAACGCGACTTGAGTTTCCTCAAAGATCCCTTCCAGGACCAGTGTTTGCGAATCGAGAGCAGGTTTGTTTTCCACTCAGGGCCATGGTTGACGATGGGTTTGAGAACCAGCCAGCTCAGACTGATGATGGAGTCGGCCAGCATGATGGCTAGAGATACCCATACGATCCAGCCTTTGCTTCCGTTCTCCCAGTCATCAACAGGACCAGGGGCCCAGTCCTTCTTCTTCGCAAGAGGGGACAGAATGCCCCAGCCCAGTACTGCACCAAAAAGCATGTGCATCGAAGTAGAAGGGCCCATAATGATACCCTGGCCGATGTAAGCCGGTGAAGGGTTTAATGTCCATAGCCACTGGGATGCCAGAGAAATTCCAAGGATAGGTATATCCCGGATCTGAGGGACAAAGTAGGAGAAGAGCGTCTAGCGTGAGTCAGCCACAATGAACTGAAATAGAGATGGGATATCGCATCTTACATAGAGAGCCGAGAGCGCAAATGCGCCAACAAGTAACCGAATCTTTGACTTCCAGTCCTTTCGCTTGTCCGCCTTGATTTCTGTAGACCCTCTCCTACGCAGGGGTCGCGTGCTCGTCAGCTCATCCGAGGCCAGAAGTCCCTCGCCTTCAGCTGCATGCGCGACCTCATCGTGTCTGGTCTTCGCTTTTTCATCGTTTACGCTACCACCATGGAGGACCCTGATCATTAATGCTGTTGCAGTGCCACTGGGAAACTTCAGTTTCTCGCGCACGATGACTTCCTTCCTCAGCGGCACGGCGAATACCACTCCGAAAAGGCATACTCCAAGACTCCACACGACTAGTTTCCAGAAGCCGACATTCAGAGGACCTCCTTCACCTCTACCACCATCACCGCTTGGTCCATCTTCACCCTCCCGGAGCAGATACTCCAGTGCAGGTATCACACCAACGAAGCCACATCCCAATGGCATCGTGCCCACTGCTCCCGCCACGGTCTGTATCAAGACATTTTCGATGGGGCTAAAAGGAAAGGAGAGATGTTTCGATAAGGTTTTGAAGATGGCGAACCCGATGAGGGATGAAGGCATTGCCATACTGCTGATCCATCCTGTCTGCAAACCGAAATAGGTGTTGGAAAATGTTATCAACGTGCCGATGAACAGACCGACGAGGAGTGAGCGCGGCGTGAAACTCTGCGCCGAGGTTACGGGAGCGCGTTTCGTCGTGAATCCAGCGTTGTGGTCATCTAAAATTGCATCCGAGTCAATATGGCCCTCTTCGTCAGGATGTCCACTGTTCCCCGAAACTATGGACGACGAAGGGGAAGTTGATCGGTCAGCAGCATGATCGCTGCCGACTGCGTGCGAAGCATCGCCAGCCATGCTTATGGTCTGGTAATTCATTCCGGCTGGCGGTGTCCGACGCGATGGGCCCCCGTACAAGTAATCAGACGTAGAAACACCGGCGAAGCCATAGCCAGGGATGGGGGTTGGGGATGGAGGCAATTTGAGGGGATTTGGAGATTCGTTTGTCTTATCATGACTAATCCAGATACGATAAGCTGGAATGATGTCAACCCGGCTAATTAATAATTGGCAGGTGCTAGGAACATCTAGCGTCTAGAATGATTTTACCTGCTTCTATCGCAAGGGATATCTAAATGTCGATGGTATTTCCAGCTTCTTTTTTATTCATGGACTGAGTGAGTGAAATGCCCTCTGATACTGTTTCTAGTGGCTCACATTTGCGTGGATTATAGATGGAAAACTAGCTGGGATTAGCAAGTACCCACTGGATTAGGGGAAGCAAGGGTCTTCACAGTTGTTTCATAGTTTCAGCGCAGCCACAGTAAGGCAATTGCATGTAAGGGACAGTTTCAGATCGATTTAGTGCGCCTAAATCGTTATGGCTCCAATCTTGTACCTTGTGCGCCATGCTGAGGTATTGTCCTTTACACCTAGGGTCCATTATTCTATGGTCCTGGCACGTGTTTCATTGTTAACTATTTGTTGCCAACACACAGGGTGAACATAACGGAGGAGGCAGTGCCTATTTGATTCGCGACCCGCTACTAACAGAAAATGGGATGGACGAATGTCGGGCGCTTTCTGAGAAGTTCCCTCACCATTCTTCCATCGATCTTATCGTTTCATCTCCGCTGCGACGTTCGCTGTACACGGCCCTTGAGGCCTTTACACCGGCTGTTTCCAGGGGAGTTAAAGTTATTGCTTTACCGGAACTGCAAGAAACGAGTGATATTGCCTGCGATACGGGGACTGAAGTCTCAGAGCTCGCAAAAGAGTTCAGCGTGGAGCAGGGCCCTTCGGGATCCGTTGTTGACCTAAGCTTGTTGGAACATGGATGGTGGGTTAAGGTGAGGCAACCCGGATTTAGGGCGACTAGAACTACAATCTCTAAGGAGCAGTTTGTATATATTGACTTGTTTTGAATGGCAGAAAGGTAAATATGCGCCATCATCTAGTGCTCTCATCACGCGAGCAAGAGATGCGAGACGATGGCTGCGGGCACGGCCCGAGAAACAGATTGTAGTTGTTGGCCACGGGGGATTCTTCCACTATCTCACTGAAGACTGGACGGGCGTTGGGAACCGCGAACATGGTCAGTCCTCCTACTCTCTGTAGATGATGTCTCTGTGTACCTTCACTGCTACTAGATACTAAATCCAATACAGCTAGTGCTTGGGAAAACACCGAATTCCGGACCTACCGGTTCGTCAGTGATGATGATGAGAATGCCAGTATCGTAGAAACTTCACAGTCCAGGGCCGACCGGGGCGTCACTGGTAGGATTCCTTCAAAAGACGAACAGCAACAGCTTTATCTGAAAGTGATGCAGTACTGGGAGGACCGGGGATTTCAGAACCCCCTGAAGATGGAAGGGTAGGAACTCAGATACGATACCCAATGAAATCTTAAATTAATTTCATGGATGTTCGAACATGGTAAGGATGTACTATTTTTGCGAGCAACTGCTTCCGCTAGTATTATTCCAAATCTAACTGAAAACGATGGGCTCCATTGTACACATTTGAATATACATTTAGACGGCTCTATAGTTTGTCTCAGGAACCTTGCGGGTTTGATTCTATCATCAGACGGCGGCCTATGTCACGCCACAACATTACAGGGCTGACCCGCAACCCATCCTTCCACGATCCTCTTTGCCAGCTGCACTAGATTCTGTTGTGTCCGTTCCGCCAGCCATGCCATATGGGGACTGACTGTCAAGTTCAATCCTTTCGTGTCTTCTCGCAACAGGGGCGATGTCTCTGGAGAAGCTGGTTCCGTGTCAAACACATCCGTCGCCGCACCCGCGATCCATTGCTCCTTGAGTGCCGTGACCAGGGCTTCCTCGTTGACAATGCCACCGCGCGCAACGTTGACCAACACAGTGTGCTGGGACATACTCTTGAACTCTGGTGTTGAGATCAAGTTTATAGTCGAATCGGTGCGAGGAATAACAACAAAGATGACAGTGCATTTCCGAATGATTTCCTCAAATGGGGTGCGTTCTTCAGATTGTGGTCCTGATGGGAGTGTTGTCACTCCAGCGCCTTTTCGGCCGGATATCAATACTTTCATCCCTAAGACTCGTGCAAGATGCGCAATTCTTTTGCCTACATCACAGGTCAGCCTCCAGTCTTTGGCAATGAATACAATCTGAGTTACGTCTTTCAAAATCAAGAAAGATGGTGGGACGTGTCGCATCAAACTTACCTACAACCCCGTATCCAATGACGCCCGCGACCTCTTCCTGACAAGTCAATGGGGCGGTACCATCCTTGTTCAACATATCGAACATCAATGTGCTCTTTTCCACCCATGCTCCGCTCCTCGTTAGCTCGTTAATCTGGAGCATTTTTCGTCTAGCCGCGAAATACAACCCGATAGCATGCTCCGACACCGCCTCGATGTTGACTCCGGGGCTGTTGCTCACGACGATGCCTCGCTTCTTACATGCCTCCAAGTCGACGCTATCCGTACCTGACGCCGTTACCGCAATGAACTTTAGATACGGCGTCACCTCGGGAGATAGCGCAACAGCATCGAGGCGGGTGGTGGCTAGAACGATGATTGTCGCATCGTGGATGCGCTCATGTAACTCCGACAGGGGCGTCTCTTTATAGATGAATTCCGTCTTGGTGTATGGCGGGGGGAGATCGAAGTGCGGGCAAGGGAAGTATTGCGTCTGGAGCATGACAATGTTGTGATGCGTGGGCGAGGGTGGCGGTCCCATAGTGAGTATTTCTGATTATCCTCTTGCTAGAGTCTAGCTGCGATGCAAGGCAAGCGTTCTCCCTCTTTGCTATTCAGTCAAACTGAGGAAATTGATCACCTAGGTGGTAGGAAGAAGACTAAAAACCAAGCTGATAAGAAGCTCACACCCTCCGCTCATGCCCTCTGGGTTTTAAAGGTTCCCGACTAAAAATATGCAAGGTTTGTGACTAATTAAGGCTGTTTATTCTCTTCAAGTACCCAGTAATCAGTATATTGCACTCACTTTTTTCGCCGGTGCCCCGCGCCCTGTCGATAACATAATGTGGGTCGCGATAGGATTTCGACGCCGCAGATTCGATGAAAAAAGAACAGCCTCTGCGATCAACGTCCTGCCGTTTCCGAAGAACCAATAGTAGCTGGGAGCTAAGCTTTTACAAATGATACCCACCTAAGCTTACGTTGTACTATTTATTTCTCGCACTACTGCGGGATAGACTGTCTATCGAAGAAAAGAAGGCGATGTCATTCGCATAATTAGTTTCAAAGCGTCCGGCATCAGATTTCTGCCTGGATGGCATCTCTATCTTTGTATGCAGACCGGTTGTCGGCTACCGCAATTAGAAACGTCTAATCGAAATTTTACTCTGCATAACGGATGGCTACCATATAAACGATTAAAAAAATATCACAAACCCATTACGAACAATGAAGTACGAGCTGCAGAACATCGATTATCTGACCAGGATCTCATTCGAGTCGAGATCGGCGGTAGCGGCCGCCATGCAGGTGACTGGCTCGTCAGCCGTGATTATCATTCCGCATAAGCGCTTAGGCCTTAACGATACCGTTCGGTGCTCAATGTAATCTTCATGATTGTTTCAATCTATCTTTGAATATAGGCAGCAATTGCAGTCCTGAATTGACGTATCCTTCCTTACCTAATAGCCAGTCTTTACACGGGTTGGGACGTGTCATGACATGACTCCATCGCCTCAGTCCTCTCCTCTGGAATAATAAGCCATCACTAACGAGATACTTCTCTCGTGTCTCGCGACCCTTGATTAGTTCAGATATTCTGGTCGAAGAAGAAAAGCTCCCGTTTTACAAACATGAGGAGTACTACCCTGTCCACATCGGTGAAATCTTCCAGTCAAGGTATCAGATTGTGGGGAAATTGGGCTATGGAAGATCCTCGACAGTTTGGCTGTGTAAAGATCTAAGGTAGAAAAAAAAGGCCATGTCCCATGTTGTAAGGAGAAGTCGTATCCTGACATCTGGACAGTGAAGAGAAATACGTATCTCTCAAGATCTTAACCCACTTACCAGAATATCCCTGGAACTCACGTGCTGAGATAGACATATACAAACATTTCATCGAACTTGATTCTATGCATACGGGCCAGGATTATATCCGTGAGCTGTATGATACCTTCGAAGTGACGGGTCCTCATGGCCAGCATCACTGTTTGGTTCAGCCACCAATGCATCTCACCTTGTTTGACATCTTGAAATCTACTTCTAAACCGGTCAGTCCGCCTCTTGTAAAGATGACGTTGAAATGTCTCTTGGATGCTCTTGATTTTCTGCATACGGAGGCTGGGATCGTCCACACCGGTAAGTATCAGTGCTATTTCACTAAGTCCTTGAACGTAACTGGCCACTGACAATAGATTTTAGACTTGAAGACTGATAACCTAATGCTCACTGTCGAGGATATTACTATGCTAGAGGACTTCGAGAAAGCAGAACTAGAAACCCCAAGTCCGAGAAAAATTATCGACGAGACGAGAAGCATCTATCTCTCGCGCCGATTTCGAACGCCTAGAAATGGCCAATGGGGATATCCAGTATTATGTGATTTTGGAGAAGCCAGAATCGGCAAGGTGCATGAGACGGGTCCAATGGTCCAACCACATGCCTTTAGAGCTCCTGAAGTGATCTTCGAGATGCCATGGGGCCCTCCAGCAGATATATGGAGCGTTGCGGGTTTGGTAAGATTCTTTTCATAGACCAAGTATGATCTTTGCTCACTGTTTAGATCTGGGAACTTTTCGAAGACAGAAATCTATTCCGTAAGATCCTGGATGAGAAAAAATATTACGATCCATTCAAGCACGTGGCGCAGATAGCAGGGTTCTTGGGCCCTCCTCCAAGAGAATTCATCTCCCGGAGCGAAACCACTTTACAATGTTGGGATACTGACGGTAAGTTTGTCATAAAACAGTGTAATTGTTTTATCAACAAAATGAAACTGATCCTGCTTCTCGTAGGTAACTGGATAGCAGACGAGCAGGCCAAAATACCAGAGACATCACTGGAGCAAGTGGAGACTCGTCTGGAGGGTCGAGATAAGGAGCTATTCCTGCAGTTTATTCGATCCATGCTGAAGTGGCTCCCTGAGGAGCGCAAGACTGCAAAGGAACTTCTAGATGATCCTTGGCTTAATAGCAAATGAATGTTATGAGCAGGGAAAAACGTCATGTAACGGGTTATATGAGATTCTCAACTCTTTTACTTCTCTAAAAGTTGTATTTATTATGGACGATGTATAATTACCAAAACACAGTTTGTACAGAATCAACGTCAAGTCCTTGCCACGGTTCATCTCGTCCGTGGGTTTAAACCACGGTTCTACGCCGAGGCGACTGCCACCACTGCCACTTCTACTTCTTTGTCCAATACATAAGGGCTTACTCACCATCATGTTCTGCTGAGGCAATATCTGATGTGTATTAAATCGGCGCACACCCGCCCACATACACTCTGACTCTCTCCAGCAGAATAAAGTTTCAACTTTTAAACACCGTTAAGAATTATAGACCTCCAGCGGCCTCGCCGCACCTAGACAGCCCCCGCTTACTTAATATACTGATAAGTATATCAATTTTTATTATTTATGGCTCTGCACATATAAATTAAATATTAAATATCATACCCAAATCCCCAATTGATCAAAGAAATATTCATATAACATCCTATCCTTGACCTCATGCCTCCTCCACCATCCAGCGTCGGGGTTCTCTCTCCACCAATATCACTACCACCAGTTCAATCAATACCAATATCCTTATCGTCAACCACCACAACACCAACTGCCGCCACCAAAATCCTATCTCCAACCACTCCCACTCCCACTCCTCTTCCACTCACCGTCCGGATCTTCACACCTTCTCAGCTCCTAACACAACTATGGCTTCCCGAACTCACGCGCTTGGTCAACGATAGCTATTCGAACCCAGCAATCAATTCAGTCGAATACACCAGCGATCGACTAAAATCCAATAGACAGCTCGTGGAGGAGCTTGGTGAGAGGGGCTTCACCGTTGTGGCTTTTGATTCTTCTCTCCCTGTTGGAGAAGAAGAACGAGAAAGCGCGGGTAAGCTCGTCGGCACGGCAAGTGTAAAAAACTGGATCGATGACGGGCTATGGGTTCCTGCCACTGCACCAGACTCTCAAGTTCGTGATGGCGTTTCTGCTCCTTGTCCTGGAGACCTCGAAGTCACAGTCGTCGCCGTCCGGCCTGGAATAGAGTATCGCAAGCGCGGCATTGCAGAGCGACTTGTTCGCGAATGCGAATCTGAGATCGTTCGTCGTCTCAAACTGCAAGATGAAGCTCATCATCAGAGTGGATCTTCACATGTGAAAGTCATGTTGAAAGTTGTGAAGGAAATTAATGGGTTGTATTGGTCGAAAAAGGGATTCGTGGTGGTTGGACAGCGCTTTTGTCCTACGGGAACGTGGGATTCCACGAGGGATTTCACATTGTGGGCTATGACTAGGGATGTGAGTGTTGATAGTTAGGTGGGATGGGAATAGAGTTTATTTATATGTATAGATTGTTTTATATCCTACTTGACATAGATTAGAAACGAAAGTTTAGAGGACAAGTGACATGAAAGAATACTGTGAAAAGCTGATGATGAGATGTGTATCCACGTGGATTGTGGAGCTTGATGTGGCCCGTAGAGATCGGCATTACCGGTCTGTCTCTAGCAGTGGACAGTATGATAGGTCTGTCGGGGTTGGTAGCTTAGATGATAGCTATCCTTGAGTGGTATTCACTCAATTTTCAAAGGTGGACATGTTGTGTTCTCAAAGATAATTCGCGATATAAAATGCACTTTTATTGAAGAGTTGAAAAAAAGTATGTTCTACTACAGAAGGGTATATACTATATGACGATAATTCGTGAGCCAACGGTATGGCTTTCTAGATTCAATATTCCGCGTTTCCTTCATACCAAAAGGTCGTCGACTGGACTTTGTTTTGCTCTCTCTTTTGCCGACAGTTTCGATGT
The DNA here is from genome assembly GCA_029606265.1 of Paecilomyces dactylethromorphus. Classification (NCBI taxonomy): domain Eukaryota; kingdom Fungi; phylum Ascomycota; class Eurotiomycetes; order Eurotiales; family Thermoascaceae; genus Paecilomyces; species Paecilomyces dactylethromorphus. Next base: position 134,174 of record JAPVCE010000027.1, read on the forward strand.
CGAGGTGTTGGCGCCCTTCCGGTCTCCAGGAATGACACTCTCGTAATCTGGGGCTTCGTCGATGCTGACTTCCTCGCCGTATGCGACGTGGAGGTTCTCGACATCAACGTTGACTTCGTTCCACGTATCGCTCGTCGCAGGGATCGGCACTAGTCGGGTGAGTAGGTAGTAGACCCCCGATGAAACGATGAAGCCGGCGAAGAAGTTAATGTTGTAGATGTAGACTGCCCCAATGGGGACGTTGCGGCCGACGGCACCAGCAAAGCCCACAATGTTGATGAGGATTCCCGAGATGTATGCCGCGTAGCCATGCCATGAGAAGCCATACACGAAGAAGTACGGGCTGCGCTTGCGTGCACTGTACAGTTCCTTCACTTCCAGGTATCCTTTGCGCACGAGGTAATAATCAGAGATTATAACACCAGCGATCGATGAGAGAAATACCGAATAAGCAGAGAGATATGTGGTAAAATTATTCGAACTGGAGAGTAAGTTCCATGGGCACATGGCAAGTGCCACAATAGCGCATACATAACCACCCCTTCGGATGTTGATGAATCGGGGAAACAGCGCTGTCATATCCGTACCAGCAGACACAGTGTTCGCGGCAATATTGGTTCCTAGCTGAGCTAGGGCAAATCCCAAAGAGATGATAAAAATGCCGAACCGTTCTCCGGAACTGGCTCCGTCCAGGAATTTTGTCAGGACATCTAGCGGGTTCCAGATTGACTCATTGAAAAGCACCGTCGAGGACGACGAGACGATGATACCGATGAAAGAAGTGATAGCGAAACCAATCGGAATGGTCAAGAGCTGGGACCAAAGCGCATCCTTTGGCTTTCTAGCAAAGCGAGAGAAATCTGGGTCGTTGACAATCAAAGTTGCGAAGTTGGCGATGGAGGACATGATGCCCTTGATGACCTCCCATGCCAGATCACTGCCATGGATCGAGTTTGGTTGGTGGACAATGGGACCAATACCATGTGCTCGATGAATTGCCCAGGCGAAAAAGGCAATACCGCAAATCGGAGTAATGTATGCCTTCACGGTGAAGAGATGGCGGATCTTGTGCACTGGAAACCAGATGGCGGGGAGCATGCAAAGCCAGAAGATGAAGAAACTGACAAAGTCCTTGGTAGTGGTACCGGAACTTGCAGGCATCGAGTTCGGCAGATGCGCATAACTGGGCCAGATGGCGGTAATCATCAAGGTGACACATTCGCCTAGGAACTGTCAGTGGTCTGGTAATCCGGCAATTTGTGATTGTCGTCTCACCTCCAATCCATGACTGTACACCCGTCCATATGCAGGCCATGGCGGCCCGGTTGAAAACGGGCCATAAAGAACCCCATATGCCAAAAGATGCTCTCGTGACAACGGGAAACGAGATATGGTAGGTCGCTCCAATTCTTCCTGTCAAACAGATGAAGCAGGCAGCGATAAAATAGCCTACCCAGACGCAGATCCATGACTGCCACCATGACAGACCGGCTACGATCATTGAGGAAGATATCATCCAGGTGTTCTGGCAGGTGTTTAGTTCATGGCCATGTCCACAGGGATTGTTATGCAATTAATGAGGACCCACAATGTTGAATGAGTCCGCAATCCAGAACCCTACAAAGTTCCATGCACTCCATTGCCGCCGTTCAGGTTCCACTACATACCAAGAGAAATATTAGCCAACATAATCCATCCTGTCCGATATCTGACCATCGAACGTCAAAAAGAGCTCATTTCAAGGAATCTTACCTGGCTTTAGATCATGGTTGATCAACATAAGCTGGGTCTGAGTCAAGCCGGGTTCCGTGTCAGACACGGCCAGCTTGTTGATGAACTTCCTGGCCCGCATCCTGAGCGCCATGGTGGGAGCGGGAGCTCTCTAACAGTCAGGGATACCGACTGAAAGGAAACTCGCCCAAGGATATTCAATTGAATGGATGCACGTCGTAATGATATGATCCCGACCACCTTGTGACGAAAGGCCAACCGATGATGGTCCTCTGTCGTCCTCCGGTCACCACGTCCGCTGGATCTCGAGCGCAATCAGCGTGACGTCGTGATTCGGATTCAGAAGAACGGGAAGACCCAAAGAATGTGTTCAAATGGGTTTATACAGGTCTGGTGGGATCCCTAGGGCCTCTAAAAGACAAAACCTCTTTTCTTTGCTACATCTTCGAAGGCCTGTCGGGGCAGGAAAGCTATATATACCTATTCGTGTAGCTATGTCCTCGACAAGGAACCGTTCTGGAACACGATCATTATCAGCTCCACTCACCGTCGATGTTCAAGGCTGTCTGTGTACCCCATGATATCGCACGGTAACGTGGGTCTGGGTTGCAAGTGGCCGACGGCGTCCCAGGGATCCTGATGTTCAGAAGCGGGAAAGGATGATTGTTATCGCCGATGATAGGGTGCGCCGTGTGGATGATCTTGGGGCAAAATTGATGATGCCGGATGCATTTCTCTTCCCCCCTGTGAATATGACGTTGAGGCTGACCACCTCGCGGGATCGTTCTGTGCATTCTATGGTTTGATCTTGCACTCGCATGAATCATGAATTGAAGATCATTGCCCGTGTTTTCGTAAAATATCGACTGTTCACAGAGATCCGTATGTATCATGTCCAAGAGCCCTTCAAGATTTGACCTATGTGACCATGGCGGTTTAGCGCACGCACACAGCACGCGATCGCCACTAGTTTAAACCCCAGATAAACATAAAAAAACAGCTTATCATTTCGGTTGCTCGATCGAGTCGAGTAAGAAAAAGCCCCAGCGCGGGGGGGCTGCCCCCCAGTGGGTTTGCGCAGAGATAAGCATACCCGTCTGGCGCCACCGGATTGGCCGTCCGCGGAGCTGTCCGAGATAGATAAAACTTTCCATTATTGTCGTACTCGATGTGATCGAGTAATACGCTACTATGACTGCTATCCATTATCGACTTGCGGAGCACTCCGTTATCCCCGGACGTTTGATGTGGGCAGCTCTACAGTAGCGTCTCCGATACACTGACACTGCTGCATTCTGTATTCCCGTCCTTATCATTACTGGCCTGGAAAGTCGCGCCTGTGTGTCTCTTACCTGACAATTTTATCACAAACCGAGCGACTACAAATATCTTCTATTCTGACTACTATACGTATAATACTCTAAATTACTATTGAGGAATTCTCGATTTTGATGCATTATCACGTGCTACATGTGCCGGAATGTGGCCGTTTGCAGAGGAAAGTCCCGACGACCAATCTTGAAAGGGTTGCCATTCTAGGGACTACTGTGGAGTATATTTGATTCGATTCCCCAGCAAAGGGACAAGCCTTAGTGAGAAATTAATAGATGCCACTACACAATGAAATTACAGTAGGATGCCTATTCTAACGGGTATATCATAAGTAATCTCTCTGGTTAAATATACACTATTCATGCAATTCCACTTTTTTTCTGCACATGATCAATCACACCCAGCACATTAGACTACAACATTAACCCTTATTCCACTTTCCGAACTTCAGGTAATCATCGTATAATCCCTTGAATACGGCGCGTCCAGAAACATCCAAACCAGCGTTAAGAGCGCGCATAGTATCACGCGACATGACGTCCAATGCCGCATACAGACCAGGGATGACAGCTGCCTTAACCTCGGGCTTGAGCGCACCGCGAAGAGAACATTCTGCATACTCCATGATCACGTATTGTAAATATTGTCCGGCTACCCGCTTGGCCTTTTTGGTTTGGTCAATTAAGGCTTCGTAGCCCGGGCCCGACTGAGTTGGCCGGGAGACGGCAGAGACAGTTGGGTCGCACAATGAGGTGAGCAGGCGTGTGTAGTGCACCGCATGCGAGGCATTGAGGGGCGCCAGCCAGTGAGGGTGGCTATGCAAAACCTTTACCCGCGTGGATCGCATCCGCTTCTTATTCGGTGGGAAGAGACAGTTCAACAGACGCTGCATAACTGGCACAACGAGGTGAAAACGCCCGCCGAGCTTCTGCCGATAGAGACCCAGCAGAACACCCATGAGGCGACAGAGGCGGGTATAAACCGTTCCTGCATGCTCAGGGCTGATGTCTGGTCCAGAGCTTGAAGCACATACAGAAACGGACGCGAGCATGCTGTCCACGTTCCACTGGGTAATAGAGCGCGGGTGATTGCGGAGAAGCACATCTAGGCACTCGCACGCCAGGGAGAATTGTTCAATTGATGCGCTCTCAGGGAGAGACTCGGTTACTGCCGTACAGAGCGAGGATAATTCTTGAGATGGAGCTGCTGTTTTCTCCTCCACAGGCGGCAACGAAGAAACAGCCACAGCTACTAGAAGAAGTCGATAGGGGGCATCATCATCTATAAACCCTGCTTCCCGTATATTTCGGATGGCAGTCGCAAGGTTCTCTGCGGACATTGAACGGAACCAGCTGACGGTCTCATGGATGAAAAGTTTCTGTTCCTCTCCATACAATTTCTGGATGGGGAAGACTGCCGCTGACTGTACCAACGGTAAAACATCTCTCTTATAGTTGCGGGCTGCGAGGATGCGCCGTCGGACAAGAGTCCTTAACGAGACGGAATCTATTGCATTCTCGATTACAGACTCTTCGATATCAGCCAGAGATTTCTTCAGCGTCTTGTTATTTCTTGCGAGATCTTCAAAGTCTTCCAATGCATCCAGGACCTTCGTAAGCGATATCTTGTCCTCCTGAGTGCCCTGTGCGAGATGATCTCTGAATGATGATAGATCCGATACTAGTAACTCAAATAGCTTCTGACGATGAGCAGAGAGGTCTTCATCATCGAGGACATCTGGAATCCGCGTGCGGTTCTCTAGGATCTGAGAGATAGATATCCTAACGAGGAACTCACTTAGTGAATTGTAGTTAATGGACTTTAGCTTGGAAGCCAAGGCAGAAACCTTGCGATAGGTTTTCTTGAAGGCCTTCCGTCGATCTTCCTCTGCCAAAACGAGGAATTTAGATATCACAGCACGGTGCAAACTGCGGAAGGATTTCAAAAGCCGCAAGTCGACATCAGTTCCTTGCAGAGATACAACCTTTGCGATCTTCCAGAGTGCTTCCCAGTCGCTCGTCACTGTAGCAGGAGACTTGGGCAACTCGGCAAGCTTTGCCATCAAGGATAGTATCTCGGTACAAATTTCGAGAGGACCGTCACCTTGAAGAAGGATGTCCTGAAGCAAGTCTAGAAGGATTCCTCTTTGATGGCGTGAAATGAGTAATGAAGGAATCCTTTGAAGGCTATTGACTATAAGCTCACGGTTAGATGTGTCATTCTTTAGGCGATCAGAGAGTACAATGACCAGATCGCTAGCAAGATATGGCGTATTGAGCAGATATGCGTGGGAGACTAGTCCTGCCCACACCTCCAGGAAACGAGCCTGGGAAGATGGAGTGTCCAGTGAGGTTTCAGGTACAGTACTCCGCTGTGTAGCGGCTAGAGAAAACATCTCGTTGAATAGAGCACGTCGGATGTCGCTCCTCAATTTCTGCCAGACTTCCGGGGTCCTTAGAAGGGTGACTAGATAGCCGGTAGCAAGAGAAAGAGGAGAATTGACAGTCTGTACAAGTCCATTCCACTTAACGCCGACCAAAGTATCATGAGAATCTGTTGATATTATTTTCAAGAATGAAGGGATATTTTCAGAGATTTCTTCAAGCTGCGTCGCATAGCGGGATTCCAGATCTTGCCCAGAAATGACAAGGATGAAGCGATAGGCCTCCAGGATCTCGATATAATCCGTCCCATCCCTCTTCGACTTTTTATGAAGACGGATGATTATCTTAGAAGCTTCTTCTACCAAGTCGCTTCCGGAATCGCTGACGCTAATATAAGCAGACCTCGAAGAATCACCGAACATGTTAGTAGCAAATCTCCAAAGGCGCCACCGCCAGTGTAGAGCTTGCTTTGACGAGAGAGTACTAGTCACAGTCTCTATCAAAGCGCGAAGCGCATTATCTCTCTCAGCAGAGCTTTCAGTTTGGAAAATATTCTTTAAGCCAGCTTCTATGACGACAAAGCGAGCGTAAGCATTGGGCGTGTCTGCGACTCTTCCATTATCAGTCTTGATGTCAGCAATTGCAGCCTGTAATTGAAAGATAGCTTGGGCCGATGTGAGTGATATTTTCAGAACATCGCTATAAGCAGTGGCGACATCGTCATCCTCCCAAACGGAGACACCTGTGGAATTACCCGATTTCGAGCGAGCAGACTCCACGGCTACCAATTGTTCATGCCACGATTGGACGAAAGTCGGAAGAGCTCGAGCGGCAGCGAAGCCACGAAGAAGCGGGATAACAACGCCCGCCTTAATAACACTATATGTTCCCTCGTCGAGAGAGACACCACCTGTCCAATATGACGTGACATTCTCTACTAGAGCATTCAAGAGGCGAGAAGAGTCCTCAAGACCGGAGTTTGGAAGGAAGATGTCCACACCAAGTTTCATCAATAGTGCTGTCAAATCCCAATCGACAAGCTTGGGATCATCCTTTAAAAGGCCGGTATAAGCAGCATGGGTTAGAAGTGTATGCAGGGAAAGCTGGACTTTTCTCTCAAGAACAACACGGAACAACTGCTCCAAGATAGGGAGAAAGGTGGAGATAACATCCGGGCCATTATCCTCTTTTACAGTCGAAAACGTCAGTTCGGCGATAGCGACGAACAACGTCTCAAGCCAGGGAACTTCATGCGTCTGTCTGCGGAACGTATCTCGAGGCACGGAGCGGATGGCGATGTCCAGGAAAGTTGGAAACAGTTGTGCGGTTGACCAGGAACTTGTCTTTACGGTCCCTTTTTGTTCAAGTGTAGCTCCCTGAGTGGTTTGACTAGACGCTTTTCCTTTTGACAATCCCTTCTCCCGCAAGTAAGGTCGAAATGCGTCTGTAACAGGCTGCACGGGACTCCAGTCGGGTTCGCCTGAGGAGTAGTCAATGCCAGAGCCACCTTTTGCGAAAAAGGAGGCGCGAGCTGGTAAGACAACATGCAGTGCAATTAGTCGCTCGATCCCATGCAATATTTGAGTTCTCTCGTCGCAATCGATCGAGGAACTCCTAATGGCCAATTGAAACCGCAAAGCCTGAGGAAAGCAGTAGTTCGAAAAACAATCCTATCAGCAAGTTAGTGCCACTCGAGAGGCTAAATATAGAAGTCTATGCGAGAGACTTACATTGCTGGAGTTATTATCTGCGTCATCAAGACGAGATGATCTTAGCTCCCATAAATCCAGAGCAGCCGATAACACATAAAATAGATGCCGTAGACTGGTGTTCAAATTCGCTTTCGAATACTCTTCTGTGGCAACAGCACCCATCTTAAACGATTTGCCCAATATCTTGGCCAATGGTTCCGGTTGTTCTCTGAGTGCATGTTTTAAATGAGCGGTCGCAATATCATCTGTAGATTGCGGTTTGTTTGCCAGATTGACCAGGCAATACAGCGTATCGAGAGTTCGCATAAAGGCCAGGAGGTAGGAACTATGAGTGGGCTGAGGCTCATCTAGATCCATAGCGTCCTCATAACCACTGGCTCTCTTTCTTTTCTTTCCTTTCTTATCACTATCCTCCCTAGTTGGCGATCCGCTTAAGGTATGGCTCGACTCAGACCCAGATTGCAGAGAATCGGACAAGACCTCAGATGCCGTCGACAGAATACCATTTTCCAGATCACTGAACACATCCCTCAACACCAGTAGAAATTTATAATCACTCAACGTCGTCGCAAGAGTCTTCAGCGGGATACGATCGATAAGTTGGCGGAAAAGAAGAAACGAGCCTGGCTCGACCCGGTAGGCATTTCCTGCCTTGAGCTTCTTCAACAGCCAGCGGAGAACCCATTCCTCCTTCGGTGCGGGGTTTTCTCGAACAGGGACTTCGCGATTCACTTCTGGATGGGTTGCGCACAATGACAAATCGAGACCAATAATCCGCGCAGCTTCTTCGAGCTGTGTTACAGGGTTGCCTGTTCCCTTTTCCAGTTGAAGCAGAGCCTCTTGGGACGAGCGTGAACGCTATGCAGAATCCTTTGTCAGACCAGACGAGCAATAAATTTGACATAAAAAAAATAAGGATTTGGGGAAATATACTCACCTCCACAGTGGGAGCCATCTCTGTAGAGATGTCACGGTTTTGCTCGCTCAGCCTGCGGGGTTTTGCGTCTGAAGCATCTACTCTACAAAAAATTATTATGCATTAGCTCGAAGCGGGACTATCTTAGTGACGGCAGAATCCCAAGTCCAAGTGGCCCGCCCGTTGGTTTGGTCGTCCGAGCCTAGTTTTTCCGGACCGCCGCAACTGCCAGCCCTCAAAGGAGCTTGATGAACTTCGCAACCGCCCAGTCCGACTCTGCTATACCCTCCTTACGCACCATCATAACTTGATTTCTTTTGCAATTAAAGTAAGTATTTAATCTTGTTGATCTGGTTATCTGATATGCTGACTCTCCCGACTTCCAGGTCCGTCGCAATGGCCGATTCGAACGATTCCCGGCCGGCCGTGCCGGTCGCGAGGTCCACCAGACCTGTCAGTGAGGCTCTGCTGAACGAAAAGGTAAACATCGCACGCGACCTTTCTATTGCAGCTTTTAGATATCGAACCAATTTCGGAGGATAAATAGGGCATAATTGCATGGACCGGCTCTTCTGTCGTTGCCGGAGACCAAAAACAATACGGACGGATATGGGCTAACGTGTGTTGACTCGTCTTTACAACAGTGGGATCGTGCTATCTCCTCTATGATCATCCGTTCCTCTCTCGGTCTGTCCTTTGGTGTGATTTTCTCTGTTCTCTTGTTCAAGCGGAGAGCCTGGCCCGCCTGGGTTGGTCTGGGCTTCGGTGCCGGACGAGCATGGGAAGAGGCCGACGGTATGTGCAATCCATGATTAGTGCTGGATGGGCCAATTCGATGTCCCCTTCAGTAAAAGAGGCGGAATTCTAATGCTGATAATTTTGTCTAGCCTCTTTCCGACGGGGCGACTCTCCCGTGACCAACGCGCTGCTCCAGAGGTCGTGAGCTTGGATGTCTTGCACTAGGATGCTGAGCGCTCGGGGAGAAAGATGGCAGGTTTGGAGACACCCTGGGGAAACTCGTTCAAGCTCTTATGGTACTCAGCATCTTGTTGAGAATGAAGCCTATGACAGGAGGATTGTTCGTCTGGGTTCTATAAACATACTAGACAAACCAATATACTTTCGATGTACGATACCTGTACAGGAGATGCACCTATGAGGGGGAAGGCAGAGACCTCGCTGCAAGAGGGTCCTTAGACTTATGTTTGTTACCACCAACTCGATGCGTACCGCATATTCTGTAGTAGTTCATGCAGCGTGTGGAGTAACGACGTAATGCAGTATTACCACGTACACATTTTAATAAAATTCCTGCTCATAGCATCAATGGAGACTGGTTCAGTGTAATGGTGTTCCATGATTTGAGAATCGTTAAATAATATGTGCAATACAACACCCATAGCATCAAACCCATCATAACCTATGACACGTAATCTATGTACCAATTAAAGGCAGGACGCAAAAACATAAGCCATTAATGCAGTCTTCTCAGAAAGACATTTGACCTGGGAGAGGAGATTCTATGCTGCTCGACCTCTCTTTTTCTTTCCTTGGGTAAAAACTTAATACCAATGCTAAAAGACTCAACAGGGGGTATCTCAATCATGATTCCGATAGAACTCCTCTCTTCTCATCAAGAAAAGTCAATGTCGTTCCAGATAATTCAATCGTTCTCGCAGAAATAGGGTCCTAAACAAGCTGCGGTTCTATCGCCGGTGGGCTGAGGGAGGAAAAGGAGAATTCCTCTAACGTAGAAAATCGTCGCCCTTCGGGATGGGACGGTTGTTGCGAAAGAGCACTATATTCCTCGACACCGGCATTAGTGCTTTCAGGCGGATCCTCAAGTGGCATGCCATTATGTCCACTATGTGTCAAGCAACCAACACAGTTACAATCGCTGTCGCACTGACAAGTACCAGTCATATCAGAACAAGCATCAGGTAACGGCACTGGATACTCGACCTCGTAATATTCAGAAGGTTGCATCAAGTGTCCCGAATTATAATGTGTAGGATTGGGTGTCGGCAACTCATAATCGAAATTAGAAGGACGCCTTTGTTCGTGCGCAGTTTGCCCACAACAGCTTCCACCGACGGTAGTAGCAGTCTGTGTGGCTGCCGGATATCCAAATAGCGGTGGGCTCATTGGTCCAGACACCGGAGTAGTTCTGCTACCATCAAGTGCGTCGGGACTTTCACCCCCCTCTCCGATGGTCATCATGTAGCCCATTTCCAGAATATGTTGCCTGGTGGTGTTGTTGAAGGGATGTGAAGCACAGCCCAAGCACTGGCAGTCATCACCACAACTACACTCATGTTTTGAAGCGTCAGCACCGTAGGAAACAGATCCTGCAGGAAACAATTGCTGCACAGACGGACCAAATACGCTAGGATCCCATTGCGTATTTGAGGAGGCAAAGCTGATCGGTGTTGCTGGTGCAGAGTTCGGAACTTGGAAACCATTCAAATAAACAGGGTGAAGGTAAGGCTGGGAAAATGGCAAATTCTGGCGAGCAAGGTGATTCCCTGAAAAAGTAAAATTCTGCCACGATGAGAACGGTTCCGACGGGTCTGCGGCAGAAGTCGCGACACCCATTGGTTTCGAGGAGCAACAGGATTTCTGTTCTTGTTCCTCTTGAACTTCAGGTGTTGTGTTACCGCAGCACGACCTTTTCTTTTCTGCCGGTTGTATCGGCTTTTGTTCTCTTGAGCAGCAACTTCCCTTCCGGGCTTCGGTCCTAACACTTGTCTCTGGGGTTTGCTTTGGCAGAATCATTGGAGGTTTGTGGCTTGAAGTGGGTGTTCCGGAGCTAGTAAATGGCGAATATTGAAATGAGTAAGGCGTCCCAGGAGTGGACACTCCATTGTTAGCTTGCTGATTTGAGAACTCTGGTGCAAAGTCCAGCGCTCTCGCAATATTTTCTGGCGCGGCCTGAAGGGTACTCTGGCGCCTGCTAGGCTTCTGAATCTTTCCAGGAAGAGGAGACGATGCTGGAGCGGCGGACGTTGGTGGTGATTGACCATTCTCGGTAGAGGCGACAGGAATTTTGTATAATGGCCGACACAGACAAGTTGATCCTGAAAACCTCTTATCAACCTGAGTCCATGGCAGAAACTGTTTCATGGCATGGAACTCACCTTTTGGTATGCGAACCATTAAGGCATACGTCTTCTGACAGCTGCATGTGCCTTTAGGATGGGGGCATTTCGCAAGAGGACGGCCAGCCTTGGGAACCTTCATCATTAATCTGTCGAAATGCTGACATTTTGAGGAGCGGTGACCGCGAATGCATGGCTCACTGCAATAAAATTAGCACATAAAGGGCAGAAATACTTATATAGAAACCATGTACTCACCAAGACCATTTGGCTCCTTCTTCGTCGAGAGGCATCGTCACGGTTACTTGTGGATGCGATATACCGTCATAAGAGGAGACGCACGTCCAAAGCAATTAGCGATCACCGGAAACCTTAACAAAAACTTGCTCAAATGTAACCTGCGGCAGGCCAACAAAACTGTGTCTCAGGAAACAAGAGATGGCTCCAAGGTCCTCGGTGATGATGCGCGACTGAAACAGATTGATTTGGAACCCCGCTCCTCCGGGGATCAGGAGTTCTAAATACGATCGTTGTTATGGCGTTGGAAGAGAACAGAACCTGAGCTATTAATCCTTTCTCCGGATATAATAACAACAGAAACAGAGACCCCTCAAGCACGGACGCGCTGCCCAATATAGACGACTAGGAGAGCGGAGTCCGCTAATCAGATAAGTCAGACTCCACCGCAAGGTGAAACAGAAGAGGCCACACAGGCCAGGAACTCTTGTGAGTCGCAATGGCACTAATCCAGCGTTCAACGAGAGAATATCTTATCGAGATCGATGCGGACAGTCAAGGATTAATGACCAGTGATATCTCGACCAAATTGAAGATGCTCAGAGTGCGGCGGAGAAAACGGGAGGAGGGGGAACGGCTCAACGCGCATGTCGGGATTCGTCGACCAGCCTGAGCAGAATATCCGTCAGCCCCGAGAGCGGTATAGCGCCCGTGTACGCCTTGGCTTCGGGAGCTCGCATTCGCCCGACATTTCTGGCCTGCGCGCTCTATGTATACATAATACAGTTGTCCTTTGACCGCAAGCAGCAATTGAACCTCGCCATCCATGCCCCCCAAAGGACGCGATGGACACGGCCCAGTCATGCCGGACGATGACTCTGCTGGAGATGCGCACCCCAGCTCTGCCAATGCACCGGCACCTCGAAACATCTTTTCCGTTCCTGCGCCGATAAAACGCATATTCGACAAGGTCCCTCTCATAACATATCCTCCCAATGAATTGCCACATCGCGCAGTGAACGAACTCGATGGCAACAGACTATTTGTATTTACAGATGCCGAAGGCGTAAGGCTGGGAAAGCCATCATTCAACCCACAATGTCTACGATGGCAGGTGAGTAGCATTCTTCTATACCCGATGCTGCCTGCTGCGGTCCTCCGTTAACGATGAGTTGAGTCCTATAGGCATACTTGAAATTTCTGGGTATTGATTTCCGGACAATCTCTTCGAATAACCATGCATCTCCAACCGGGGCTCTGCCCTACCTTCTTCCTGCTCTCCCGCTGAACACCCTCATTCCTATCCCTTCGAATAAATTGCAGAAATGGGCCATTGAACAAGTCCGCTGCGAAGAAGAGCAACAAATCAGCGTGCGCTTCGAAGTATATTCCTCTCTTCTAGATACTCGAATACGAAATGCATGGGTACGTTGGGAACCGCATGGAGGACAAGCTATGTGAAGTCAAACGCTGACGTGCACTCAGCTGTACACCTTATATCTAGACAAGGAAAATTTCGACGCTGTGGCACGGAGACTTTACATTGACCCCTCTACATCGAGCTCACTTGTTCGATCCGTATTAGCCAGCCAGCTTCAGCAGGCTGCGCGCGACGAGCTGCTCAAAGCCTCAGATTACATCGATGTCAGTGATCTTGAAGCGGAAGCAAACAACTCATTCGAGGCCCTATCAACCCTTCTGGGGAGCGATGAGTACTTCTTCAACCGCAGCAAACCCGGACTGTTTGACGCAAGCGTCTTCGCCTACACACATCTGCTCTTGGACGAAAACATGGGATGGAAACAAAACAGATTGGCACTGCTGTTGAGGAAATATAAAAACCTTGTACAACATCGGGAAAGACTGTTTGGGAAGTACTTTTAGAGGCAAAGCTGAAAAAGAAGGAGTTCGGGACTTGTCATGTGGGAGGAACACTTCCGTCCGTCGGAGCGCATGAGCACCTTTTATCGTCAAATTCGGATCTTGATATGTACATTACGAGCATCGTCATTATACATCAAATGGCCAATTAGCTGGCCTTGAGAAGGCCTATCAGAGTCTTCCTGGAGTCATCTGTCTCATACCTCACTCTCTTTTCCTAAAACAGATCGCAAACCACACCTTAATCCCAACCCATTTCTTCGCCCTCGGCCCTAGCACATCCACCATCCCCTCATCGACTGCCTTCTCCCTCACACCGTCGTCTCCAACGACCTCGAAGTCCATCCTCCTTGCTACTTCTACCACCTCTTCCACGGTATGACTATAGCTAGTCGGCCGAATCTTCGTCCCTGTAGTAGCATCCACAAAACCCGCCTGGCTAATCGCTCCCATATCAGAATGCATATTCGTCACTAAGAGCAAACCCCCTGGAACAAGAAGGGCGCTTGCACCCGCAAAGAACGTCTCGAGCGGAATATGTTCGAGTACCAGAGTAGATATGATTCCAGACGCTCCAATCGCGCACACCGGAGGAGATGGAGGCGACTGGAGAAGATCGTATATATCCAACGTTACCGCCTGTCCGTTGTCGGTAGAGGCAGAGGAACTTTTCTCAAGTGCTTTCCGCGCAACATCAAGCATGCCCCGCGAATTGTCCAACCCAATTATCTGGGCATTAGCGGGAGCAAATGCTCGTAATTTGAGCGTGTTTCGTCCAGTACCGCAGCCGAGATCGATCAACTTGAGAGATTCATTATTCTCATTGTAAGATTGGACGCGGGATAGAAATACAGGGAGAAGATTCTGCATTTCGATGCTATCGAGAGCTTGGAGGAAGTTTCCATCCGTGTCGTAGACCTGGAAATTTTGTCAGTCTGAAGCTAAGATAGAATATGGAGCGATAGGTGGTAGATGAGAATGTACATACTTCAGCCCATTTATCATACGCATCTACCGTCTGCATGTACTGGACAGGTCTAGAAGATCCGTCGCCGAGCGAGGATTTCTCTGAGAGATTTTCCTGTATTGTCTTTGCCATTTCGGTTCCGATATCCTTCTAAATAAGACTTATCCTAACAGTTATGGAGTGGTTAATAAATAAAACAGAACGCGGACGTATACTGGTTGGTACGTAGAACTATCATAGAATGATAATCTGGGGTTGAAAACAGTAGCGATTCGGACCCAATTAATATCTCCTTGCTACGGTACAGTCACAGAAATGACTCGAAGATAAGAAACACTATTATTTATCTTGAAAAATACATAGGAAAACCTTGTGGACCTACTTTATGAGCGATAAGGGGTTTATTTTCCGCAAGCTTTGATTGGGTGGGGAGCGATTAAAATGAGTCACTGGAGCCGAGCTCTGGATCCATGGCTATCTATGGCACTACAGAGGAGTCAAATGTAACGTCTTGACTGAATGGGAAATAGGCAGTTCCGAAAGTGGAGAGTCTAACCTTTTCCCGACGTACGGAGCTATCTTCAAACTAGCAAATCAAAGCATGACGAAGTATATATTATTAGTTACTTGTGATGGATTACTCTTTCGCATGTTGTCCAATTCCTCATATCGCATGAATTAATTCCAATCCTTATTGTACACAATCCTGACCAAACCGAGGGACGTAACGGGCATAACATCAAGAGCAAAAATAAGAAGATACCAAAGGCTCAAGAAAGGAAAACCATCGCATGAAAGACTCAGACATAACACGCTCATAAAACATAGACCAATGCATGTAAAACTTCAGTAAACAAGCGCTATAAACAAGGAGACCAAAAGCACAAAAAGACTAGGAGACGAAGCGAACCAGAAAATAAAAGAAAAAGAGAGGGAAGAAAAGTTCAAATATCGCCGACCAGCGCATGAAGTGTAGTATAAAAATAAAAAAATGGTTCATCAACAGACTGCACTACCAAAAGGAGCAGTCTCCTTGAGGTCTTCCACCAGATCCTCGACGTTGTTGAGGTAACGTCCAAGAAGTGCCTGCTTCTCTTCCGTGGTTCGCGTGTCACGGCCAGCTTTACTGTCTTTGTTTCCTGAGCCAGGAACATTGACACTTCTCGAGAAGGGCCCTGCGACCTTGCTGGGACTTCGATGTAGCCCAAGGACTGCAGTATTCGGTGCGCTTGATCCGACCGCAGGAAGGGTTGGTGTTTCCGGCATGAGGTAGAAATAAAGGAACTCGACGAGTTTGAGCTTCACTTCACGGGATGTCGCACGTAGCTTGAACAGCGATGTGACGGTGAGGAGACCATCCAACTCTTCAAAAGTTCGCGTGTTGGCCGGACTATCCAACAGGGCCGTTACCAATGTGAGGAGGGTAGAGGATTGGATTGCCGGACAATTGACCGGATCAAGGAGGTCTAGCAGTAGATTCATGTATATTTCGCGAGCGAATAGCGTTCGGGAGGGTGGATGTAGGAGCAAGACTCCTTGAATCAAGTCAAGAGTCGATATGATAAGTAGATCATTCGTGCCGTTGCTGCCCCGGCCGAGAAGGTGCTCCAGGCACGTAACAAGGCGTAGCGCAACTGTTCAAATCGAGTCAGCTAAAAAAAATCGCTTATCGGAAGCATTGCCGATGATGCGTACCATTCCATTGGAAACCCTCCTGTAGTTTGAAGAACTCTCTGAAGGCAGGATCATCTTTAAGATCCCCTAGAGGTTTTGCCGTAGGCTGTGGTGACTCAGGAGAGATCATAGATCTTCGCCTGTCGGCCGGTCCCTGTTTAGACCGGGACAGACAGATCTGTGCCAGCAGCCCCTCCACCTGCCGTAGTCCTTTCCGGATCTTGCTTGGTTCATAGGAGGACAGATAGTCGAAGGAATGTGCCAGCAGAGTCTCCATTGCGACTGACCTTTGTTTCCTATGGACCGGCTTGAAAGGATCGGAAGCTCACAGTCAGGTAACAAAAAGAAGGACAAGAAACTTTGGGGGAATCGGCAGCCAAATAAAAGAATGTCAGTTGTTTCGCGGGCGGCAGCTCCTGCTGGAGCTTCCAGCCGTGTGCAACTGGGGCTGGCTGAGGTGGTTGGGCTCTGACCTGGCGCGAACAG
Organism: Paecilomyces dactylethromorphus; assembly: GCA_029606265.1. Taxonomy (NCBI): domain Eukaryota; kingdom Fungi; phylum Ascomycota; class Eurotiomycetes; order Eurotiales; family Thermoascaceae; genus Paecilomyces; species Paecilomyces dactylethromorphus. The sequence continues at coordinate 150,592 of JAPVCE010000027.1, forward strand.
ATGGAGCAGGGTAAGCAAATTGTCTATAACTACTCCGTAATTGTTTTAGATACTCCTAGTAGTAACTAAGTAAGCCGGGATCCCCCACAACGACGTAAACACTACGGGTGGTTGGCACGGTGAACTTCTGCCACCATCCACCCCCACTAAACACACCGGGCCAACCATACCAAACAAATCCCCCATCAGTGATCCAAAAGGGACTGACAGACGGCTTCGTCCGATCGATGGTCGTTCTAGCGTTACGGTCGCAGCCTTACAGAGATTTGGCCATCAGAGCAAAGGATCTTAGCCGCTGATCGAGGTCGTAAGGTTGGTGCTTGCCAGATGGCTAGTCTGCAAGGAGCTTTCTCGGCATTTTGTTGTGAAGCAGACCGGAGCCACTCACATTGGGTCACACAGGCCCTCTGCAGCTTGCAGAGAGAAGCTCCTGGCAACGGAACTCTCACTCAACCGAAAGCAATATCGACAAGGACTGTCATTATCAGGCAGTGCGACTATCAGTAGAGCGGTTGACAATGCCTTAGAGGGTCATTATTAATGATTGGGGAGATTTTAGGTCCGTCTCCGATCCATGGTTCTGCCGCATGTGATCGCCCCTCCTTTTAGGCTCCCCCGAAGAGCTGGAAACGTCGTGCGTCATGTCACGGTCTCGACTTAGTGCTGAGATACCCGTTCTTGTGATTCCTACCAGGCAGAGGCATTCTATTCTGCCCGGGTTCGGTATTATTATTCATCTTTCCCACATATTGGGTTACCAGTCTTCTGTCTAACTCGGTTTCTTCTCTCAGTGTTCTTCACAATCAATCCGTGTAACGTGTAACCATAAAAGCTGGGGGGGTGTGACCGTTGTACATCCGCTTTGAGTGACATTTCGCTCGTGCTTGCCATAATTTCGCAACTCTCCTCCGAGAAAAAGACGTTCGGGCGATGATGCCGGAATCCTTGCAGCCTCCCACGGCTATTCCGCCGCGGACAAGTTCGACCGGGGTTACAAATGGCCTTCACTATCACGATTCCGCATCCAAAAACGCTGGCATGAAATCCATCCTGGAGAGCGACTGGATGAACCCCACCACTGAAAATCTTCCTACCAACACCGCATACAAACATTCTCGAAACCGATCTAGTGTCGACGGGACAAAGTATAAGGACGGGATGTGGTCGCAGGAGAAAGAGAAAATCTTGATGGGTCCCTACGACTACATGTCGCAACACCCGGGCAAGGATCTGCGAAAACAGCTTATTGCCGCATTCAACTTCTGGCTGAAAGTCCCCGCAGATAGCCTGGCTGCCATTACGAGAGTGGTGGCCATGCTGCATACTGCATCCTTATTGTAAGCAGAAAGTTTACTCTTGTTGATAACTCGTATCTCTAATGAGGACATATGCATTAGGATCGATGATGTCGAAGACAACTCCGTCCTGCGAAGAGGTGTCCCAGTCGCACATAGCATTTTCGGGACGGCACAGACGATCAACTCTGCAAACTACGTCTATTTCCTAGCCCTGCAAGAAGTGCAAAAGTTGAAGAATCCAGCTGCGATCAATATATACGTTCAAGAGATGCTTAATCTCCACCGTGGGCAAGGAATGGACCTATTCTGGCGTGATACCCTGACATGTCCCAGTGAGGATGATTACCTGGAGATGGTAGGAAATAAGACGGGCGGTCTATTCAGGCTTGCAGTCAAATTAATGCAGGCTGAGAGTGATACGGGAAAGTATGCTCTTCCTCCTAAATTTTCTTGACATGACGCAATGATCTGACCAGCGGGATTTTTACAGGGATTGTGTCGCTCTTGTGAACCTGATGGGTCTCATCTTCCAGATTTGTGATGACTATCTCAACCTATCCAGCACTACATATACGAAAAACAAGGGACTCTGCGAAGATCTGACGGAAGGCAAATTTTCGTTTCCCATCATCCATAGCATCCGCTCCAACCCCAGCAACCTCCAGTTAGTTAACATTTTAAAACAACGGACAAAAGACGAGGAGGTGAAACTATACGCAGTGAGCTACATGGAAAGCACCGGAAGCTTCGCATATACCCGAAAAGTAGTAAGGCGATTGCGGGACAAGGCACTTGCTCTGATTGACGAAATGGATGGGAAGCAGAAAGAGGGCCAAGGCGACGGTGCAATGGTCCGAGCGATTCTGGCGAAAATCGTTGAGTCGACGTTGAAGGATGGAGAAGATGCTTAAGTGTTTGACGGCTCTGGAAGCCACATTTAGCTTGCTTGCTTCGATTTGGTTGTTGTTGGCATATACCCCTTCGCTAAATTGTATTCTTCGACTCATTGACGACGGCTTTGATATCTGCAAAGGCAGAGCTGTGATATCTCGTAATTGGTTACGGATGACGGGTGAAAGATGAACCGCAGGAGGCCGCTTGGGGCCTCTAGAGCGACAGAATACCCATGTGCTATTATGTTGATGCTGCCCAAAGGGCCTTTTTATATGTCGGTCAACACCTAGGAGACAGTAATTGGGAAAGGTCTCTGCTTACCTTAGCTGGATCTGCCTTCTCATTTTAATCTTCTTCAAGTTGTATTTATCTTCTAATATGTTCCCAGATACATGGCTTCTAGTTTTACAGGTTGCAGGACTCGCACCTGATTCCTGAATATTCCCGCTGCAACTGTTTTGTCTTTTTTACAAGACCCTTGCTAATAGTAACAGGAATCTTCCAATGATCTAGAGGAGAAAAGCACGATCAATTGAGTAAGGAAATAAATAAATGAAAAATCACCAGGGGTATATCCTTGAAAATGCGTTCTTCTGGGACCTTCCGTCAGATCGGTTTTGGGGAAACGCATCAAGCTCAAGAAAGAAAATTGAATGCTATGCTGGCATTCGAATAGAAGCGAAATATCCAGTCTCTGGAATGTTTCCGCTCTGCCCCGGAAACGAATAAAAAGTCATATCCAACGGTCACAGAAAACCAAGCATTCAAACAGCCGAAACGCATCACATAATCGTACAGCACGCCTTCTCCAACTTGCGCAGCACCCGCGGCAGGATCTTTTCGACAAGTTGCTCGATCTCGTCCCCCTGCTGTGGTTGTTGCTGTTGCTGTTGTTGGTAGTGATGTGGTTGCTGCTGATGAGATTGCTGAGGTGGTTGATATGTGCCTGCTCCTGAGCCTGGATACTGCTGGTGGTTCTCGTATTGTGGCATTTCTGCTGGTCCGCCAGTCAGGTTGACGTAGATGCGTCCGGCGTTATCCTCGGTAGCATACTGCAGACCTAGTTGTTGGCAGACCTGCTCGACACGAGGCTTGATCTTCTGAACATGGTTGGCGGAATGGTTGCCCTTGCCGACGATGCTGTTCAAAGTGCATTATATCAGCGACTTTCATCTAACGTGCAAGGTGTAAATCCCAGGAGAACCTACACATGCAGATGGGTCTGACCATGCGCCTTGGCATATTTGATCCTCTCCTCCAAAATATCCTCCGCCTCCTCAACATATTGTCCGTGGAGATCAATCGTATCCGCTGGAACCCGTCCTGGGGCATTATTCTCACGGAAGATAAACTCGGATGCCTGGCGATTATACTCCTCCATCTTGCGACCGTGAGCTTTCCCCTTTTCGGAGAGCTCCTTTGCGAGCGCGCCATCTCCATTCTCGTATGCTTGTCGAGACTGTTCCCACAATTCGAGTTAGACGTCCCGTAAGACACAAAAGACAGAATGTATCGATGTTGTTTCAAGTATGACGCACCTTGTCAAAACATTCTCCACGCTTGTTTCCTTCCTGTCTGGCTAGGTCTCGCAAGCGATCGTACTCGGTTTCCGCATCTTGGTTGTTGGAGTGATTCAGGGCTGCGGCCGATAACGGACAGGGTCAGTACGTCGCGCTCTCTAAGATCGCCCTGCGAAAGAGGTCCAGATTGGGATTAGGATTGCGATTGCGATTGAACTCACCTCGAGCGCCCATGTACGACATTTGGTTTGACATCTTGGAATCTGAACAGCCTTACCTGGTCTAGTGAATAACAGTGAAGAGGGGAGCGAAGTCGCATTCAGAGTGAGTGCGACAGCGCTCAGCTGAAGCGCAATTAATTCAATCGCTAGTCTGAAATGCCAAGCGGCTCCTGGATCCATTATCGGAAGATAGCCTTTGCGGTGGATGGGGATCGTGGACCAATGGTGAGTGGTGATGTGGTTCTCAGATCGCCGCTAAAAGGTTCAGAAAAAAGGAACACAGATCTGGGAAATGGATCGTAGATCAGGAACAACCGAGGTATCCATCATAGCCCAGACTGTAGAGAACAATAATCAGGGTGTCTTATTCTTATTCTGAATGGCTCTTAGGCATTTTTAGGAGAACTCGTGCGCTGAATAGAAACAAGAATATTGCGTGTCGAATCTCCACCATTTTGCCGGATCCTTGGCCATGAGGTTCCAAGAGATTGTATCCATGTCACCGATCTTGCACCGCCACAGGGCAGTGTCTTTCTATTTGCCCTAAAAGCGACCCTGGAAGTCAAAGAGAGAACTTTAATATAGCGGATCCATTCTTCGGTGATCTCTGGAAGATAGCCGGTTTAGCGAATCATAGCTGATCGCGGGGAATTACTGATTCGTATCCTTGTCGATAAGGGTAATTTTGATTCGTCCTGGGGAAAATCAGCTGATCAAGTCTACTACTTATCAACGTAAACTTTCCTTGAGGTGTTAAATATTTGAACTGCCAAATGTAGTAATTATAGATTAGTAACAGTTTCGTTAAATATGTAAATACGATCCTAGTGAATTGGTTCTGTGTCGTAGTCACAGTGAACGAAGAATATTAGCTGAGAATATTCCCACTCAAGATCATACATCTACTGCTTCAATTTTGCCATCTTAGGAGCTTTATCAGAGAATAGGCTCTTAAAGATTATAGAACCCTGACAATATAGAGGTAGCCGTGTATTATCTGGAGGCATTGAGTCAATAGTAAGCTATCGTGATGTGCCATTTATCCACGCCCGCGCTTCGCAACCTCCAATATCGGCCTAAGACATTGAATATCATCAATCAATAAATAACCTCATCTAGCACGTACGACCATAGGGTGTGGAGAACAGGGCTTCCCGTCCGCTCAGCCGTACTTAAACCACACGCCGGCCAGCTAGTAGTTGGGTGGGTGACCACCAGCGAATCCTGGCTGTTGTACGTTCTTTTTTGGGTTGATTTTTTATTCTGTAGTTGTTGTAATCTTTTTTAAATATCCGGTTCCTTGTTGATCCTTTGACAAGTCCTTGAACTGATAAGAGTTTTAATTCTTCCTCGCCGCGAAAGAAAAATGGTTTCGGAGAGAGCAATTAGACTGGAGCCACATTATATTGGGTTTCATTGTCGTATAGATATCAGAATTCTTAGCATTAAATTTTGCATGCGTTTATTATGCTTTTTAAATTTATTTCAGATCCTTTTTTTCTTCATTATATAAGTATAGTCTTGATTAATAGAGTTTTGCATCCGTAATTATAGTGAACAAAGAATATCAATTATTAAAGATCTTTTATTCAATTTATACGCTATTTGTTTCCTTGAATATTCTAGGAGATTTCACAGAATGGATATACTATCAAAATAACTCAAAGTCCTGGTAACAAGAAACAATGTGTAGCCTGGAGGACTTTGATACGTAGTAAGCATACCTCACAGGCCGGTTATTCGCCTAATCTTCCTCACACCAGTACCTACTCAAAGGATTGGGTATTATCAATTGATATTGATTAGCAGTCTAATTCTAGTATATACCGTTGTAGGGTCTACTTCTCTCGCTATTATGTCTTCAGGCTGCCACCCGAGTTTAGCTAAACCTTCTGGACCTCCGTTCCGCAATGCCAAGCAGGCGTTCGTCTAATAACCCCTCTCCTTATCTTTCGTGCCTTTAAGAGACGCCACCAGTGTGCCGACATCGCTGTCAGGGTCTCTTTTGCTCAGGCTGTGAGATCAAGAGCTGGGACATTAGCAACCCATTCATCGCCATGCCGTTCCCAAACTGGCTGAGCATGTACGCATTTCCAGCAACCAGGCTTGATTACATGTCTAACTAACTATTTAGTATCCTTTCCATTTTGACAGTCTTATCCTTCTATCCCCAGATTCAATGTCTTTGGTCCAGAAAGGATAGCTCCGGCATCTCCGCCTACTATGTGCTTTTCAATCTTATCGCCGCCACGGAACAGTTCACGATAGTGTTCTTCTTCCTGGTGAACAACAACATCGGCGGTGAAATTTTTGTTCACACGCCACCCAGCACAGGCGATTGGCTTAATTTAGGTCAGATGATAGTATCTTATGTCTTATTTTTTGTATTGTACGATTAATTTCGAATTCTATCACCAAATTGAAATCACCATGGTACTGACTCGCCCTCGCAGCTTCGTTATTACACTCCACTATCTTCCTGGAGACAGCATCGCTCATAAACGCACCACTCTGGCTATATACACCACATTTCTTTTCATTTCTGTTATCCCAGAGCTCTTTGATGTCATCATTGGAGGTACTCATGACAATGGCCCCTACAGGGAATGGCCTCTCTCCCTTTTCGGCGGCTTCCACCTTATCTTCATCAACCCTCTCGTGACCCTTCTTATCATTATCTCATTCATCTTTCAGGTCCGCCAGATTTTGCAGGTGCATTCTCCCGGCATGAGTATCCGTGGGCTTGCGATTCAAGCCTTTGTTTTCGCTTTGCTGGGCGTATCATGGCTCCTGCGAATTCAATGGCCACCATCAGGCATGCCCGCGTACTACAGGTGGCACCTTGTTGAGATGTACCGACTGGGAGGGTGGGCAGCTGTGGACCATTTCATTTTCGCGCTTGGGCAGGCGCTTCTTTGCTTTATTGTTTGGAGACGCGGTGTTGATGCGGCTCAAGGTCCTGCTGGGGAGACAGAACCTTTGTTAGGCGGTTGTTAGAATTAGGAATTAGTTTCCCAGACTACTTCTGGTTGTTTGTCATGAGGCATGTATTCTGTGATATAATGCACATTCTGAGGAACATTGAGCCCACGCAGAGCTTTGTAAATACAATACATCTAATCCACGAAAACAAACTCGACCTGGTTGGAGGTAGGCACCACAATCACAGGTCTGCCACCATTGTCAGCTGGGTAGACCACCGTGCCCAAATCATTAGGATTCATGGTGACCACCGTCCGAGTATGCACCTGATCCTTGCTACCCCAATCCCACCATTCCACTGTAGCGCCCTTAAATGCAACACGGAACACATCCCCTGGCTGAAGGTCCTTCGGAAATTCCCAGATTTCATTATCGAGAGAAAAAGTCGTAATCCAGCTTTCGCCAGGGCGGAGACTCACAAAGTCCTTGTTGTGGGCAACATTAACCTCGATATCGGGATTATCCATGAGCCCAAGACAAATACTGCGGTATCCACAGCATTTCCACTGTTCATTCTCATGGTGGCGACGATAATACAATCTGTAATTTACTTCGTTGTGAAAAATATTGCAGTGAAAAGTGATAGGTTCCGCAGCAGCAGGATTAGCACTTCCAACGCCGTGATATGTAACCTTGGATCGGAGTTCCATCCTTAGAGTTCTATTTTCTCGCTTCAGCTCTCCAGAACCATCCTCCATCTTAAGCGATACGCTAAGTATCGGTGCTCCTGAACTAGAATCGTAAACCGTGAGTGATGTCGATATTCAAAGCAGAAGGGGGGAAATAAGGGGATTAACTTACACCCTCTTCGGATTTGTCGCCAAGTCGATGTCCGGAGATGTAAACGTAGACGCACCAGAAGCACGCTGCAAATTCTCATTTTCCCCAACGGCAGTAAAACGCATCAGCATCCCGGGCTCATCGCCTTAGTGATTATTTCCACTGCCACTGCTATAACGTAGGTAGATTCTCTTCGCCTCCTCTTTCACCTCTAATTTTCTGCCCATATACTCATCCACACTACCCCAATCCCACAACGCAACCTCCTTCGTATCCCTCCAAAAAAGCTCGTACTTCTCATCAGGAACAAGAAGCTGTCGCCATGATTCCGGAAAACCCACTTTAAGAGACATAGACTTTCCAGGGCCAAGCTCAAAGACATAATCATCGGCCCACTGTCTGACGATGAAAGGCTGTGGTTCAGTCTGGTTGTCCTGTGCGGGAAGCTGAATTTCTTGCTTCTCGCAGACATCGGACTGAGGCTTATCTCCGCTTGGGGCAATGCGAAATGGACTAAGCGTGGAGGAGCTAAAGAAGTCTCTTGCGTATCTCCATTTGAAAATGAAAGGTCTGGGGTTGTCGTCTTTCTCGCGACAGAGTGTGATGAGTAGCCCGTCACTGCTGACAGCGGATGATTTTGTTTTTGATTTTGTTTGGCGACGAGAGACTCAGAGTCAGGTTCGGTGTCAGAGACGAGACGTTGCATCTATTAGTGTTAATCTCCGAAGTGAGTTGTTATTGAAGAATTGTTAAAGGACTTAATGTGAAATCTGTACTTGGTGGCTTTCCATTATGAGATAGATGAAAGTCGCATAGGTGGGAGGCAGATGGGAGGACGGAGTGAGGGAGGCTAGCGTGTAGTAGGGGTATAGGTGGTAGAGACTTACAGAACATCCGAGACATTCATTTTATCTCAGTGTGAGCCTTGTCCGAGAAGGGATGACTAAGGCAATATACTGCTGTGAATCATTCCTATGATAGCCCCTCAGCAGATAAAATGAGACGTTCCTATTTTGGAGGTGTTGGTGCCTGAGCATATGACCTACATGACCTCGCATAACCATATAGTTAAAGAAGCCGAAATCTTAATTAAAAAAAAACTAGCCCTAAATTAGTTAAAATACCATTAAGTTATTAGCTAGGACTATTCTAAAGCTCGATACCAATACTGCCAACATTCCCCCACTTTATAGAGCACTACCCCACATTCCTAGCACCATATTGAATTTTTAAATGTACTTGGAAAGAATCCTAAAACCGTGCTCTTTCTAAGTGTCTTGGGTTGAGCTTTAGGCTTACAAAGCTCCGTAGAGAATTTGTTATTGGATTGTCTCAAGACTATTCTAGCTTACTTCTTCTATGAACTAGCGACATCAAATGCTCTTGAATTTCCTTTGACATATATTCTCTATATATTTCACTTAAGGATGAGTTATCAGTGGTAAGATTTGGTGACCAATTTAATGGATCTAATTGATCTACTGACAGTAGCTGGAAGGTGGAAGTCCGAGACGCTGGTAAGACAGAAACTGGATGGCTACGGCGGCTCATAGATGAGAAACTGGAATCCATACAAACACATAACACACACTGAATCTTCGTTTGTCACATCGAAATTTGGCATACATTAATTTTAAAAGCTAACTTATACGGGTAGATCTGTTTTTCCGTTCATTCTTTCCGCCGTAGTGATCAAGTCAATCAATTCAAACTGTCATATGCAGTGATCGAAGACATTAACTTGTTACGCCAACCGCAGCCCCTGATCTTGAGCCAGTTCATCTTGTGTATAATCCTGATTAAGCTTATCAAGGTAGGTATCAAAACGCCCTGATACTTCGATTACATCCTTCAAATGCTCGTACGTAAGTGTTGTTTCCTTCCACTGTGCGTATTGGCGAGCTGTAGTGATCACATTTCGGATCTGTCTGCCGTTCAATTTCTCGTCTTTTAGAGAATCAAGATGATCGCGCAGATCCTCAAGATCTATAGCTTCCTCGTTCAGCGCCTCCAGCCGATTGATAAAGGTCTGCCAGATACGGTATCGCTGTTGTGGGCCCAGACTCGGATAGTGGAGCGCAAGCTGGATTCGAGATCGAAACGCCTCATCAAAGGTGCCTACTCGATTGCTTGTCAAGATCAAGATGCCCTCGTAGTACTCGAGGACGCGCAAGAACACAGATACTAACGCATTGCGCTCGAGGTCCTCCAGGCTTCTTTGTTCAAGAAAAACATCAGCCTCGTCCAAGAGCACAACGCAGCCCCAGATGCGTCCTAGATAAAGTACGGATTCCAGATATTTCTCAACATCTTCTGCCTTAGTTCCCACGTCGCCGCACGTTACTCGGTAGAGTGGCTTCTTTGCAATCTCGGCCACACTCTCTGCTGTGAGAGTCTTTCCGGTTCCGGGGCCACCATGAAGTAATAGTATCAGACCATTCCCCTTCCCGGAGATTAGGTCAGTAGACCTCTCGGTTTCTATTTGGCTCATGACTAAAGCTTGGACAAGATCTTTTGCTCTGCGTTCAATTACTAGACTTTGAAATGCTTCTCGGTTCCAGACAACATCTGAGATGCGATCAGCCGCGAGATCATACCATTTCTTCCGTCGTAGGTTGTATCCTTTGATACGTGGAGGTAATAAAAACCGAAATTGCTCGTCTGGAAGGCCATCATTGGTCATCACTTCCTCTCCAAGACTGACTCCCCCATTATGTAGATTCGAGTCAGGGTGCAGCGCCCGATACGTGTTCATATCAATCATATATCGGTCATCGGTCTGACTTGAACTGTCAGCTTAGTTCCTTAAAAAAAAGGTGGGGATTTGGTCTACCGTGTTGCTGAATTGTTCTTGATCGTTTGCTTTATAAGAAACCAGTTTTCGTTTGCGACACTTCCAGAATGTTTCCCCTCGCTTTCGAAGCATATCCACAACATCATCCGGAGCATATCGAAGTGGGAATACCCGCAGCTCATTGATTCGTTTTCCTCTGCGCTCAGCCTCTGCAGTCCTTCCCGCTTCTGGTGGTAACGTATCCTGTTGTAGACATCCATCTAACGATATGTTAAACTCCAGCTGTTTTGACTTCCGAAAGAAAGTGCCGTTAAATTTCCACGTCGATCCGGTGACTGTCCAATAGCATATAGTGTTCGACTCATTCTGTGGAGATTTTCCGGGCGGCATGTTGAGAACAGAGCTTTCTCTCACAGTCTTTAGGGTGCCATCGCCTTGTGACAACCAGGACTCAACGATATATCCCGTGTACTCATTCTCTACCTTCTCGATCAAGATATCACCCGGCTTGACAAGATACTTGACGTATTCTGGAAGGATTTCTCCTCGGCGCAGAAGATAATCCACAGCACCGTATTCGTCACCAACGATATGATCCACATACTCTAAAAGAACATCAAGTTCTTCCCGGGAAGCTACAGAGAGCTTTTCCTTGATGGAATCTATTTCTTGACGGCTATGATAGATGAAAAGATAAGGCGCAGGAAGTTCTCCACGTTTTTCATAACTCCTGAGAATGTCGCTATACTCTGATCTGCTCTTGAGGATCACATATAAGGCTTCCTCTAAGTCACTTGACACCGGGTGGATGCTTTCAGCAATAGGTTCTGGGAAATATGATCTTCTCCCACATCCAGGACTGAGACGTTTTTGTACATCTTGCAGCTGTTCAAAACTTCTTTCATAATCCCGAAAGACAATGAAAGAGATATCACGATTAAGTGCGAGATGGAGATCGAAATTGTCCAGTGGAACACTACATCGTAGATGTGCTTCACCTTTTAAGCCATGTACAACTTCTGGCGGGTCCATGAAAGGAGTGGAGTTATTATTTATAGTTGCATCATCTCCTTGATCTTGCTCAACATCGCGTTCTCTCAAACGATAGAGGATCTGATACCTTGAGGGCAGTGAGTTGTTCTGGGTCTCGTCAAAACTTTTGAGCTTAGCTTCCAAAAAAGTAATATGGTCTCTTAACGCCTGAACTCCCGGGGTCGATAATTGCGTTTCGTCTATCTTTACGTTCTCAAATTCGGAAAAAGGGGTCCTGCTATCTTCCAAACTATTTCCCGAATTTTGCTGGCCAAGGACAGGGGATCTCATAGCCAATCGCTTGCGAGAAGCAATTGGAGATTCCCGAAAATCATAGCTCTTCTGAAAATTTTGACCCCTTAAAAAAGATTGTTCTTGTTCTCGCAGTCGTATTTGTCGCATTTGTTGTAGTTCTGGCTGTTCCCGTTGTCCTCGTAGTTGCTGTATGTTTGGCATTGGTAGTTCTTCTAGTAGTTGTTGTTCTTGTTGCCGCTGCGGTTCCAATGAGTCACGAACGAAATTAGAGTCGATGTCTGGATGAGAATTAAACTCTTGCATAGTAGCAAAGAGACTCCTGCGGGATTACCTCGTGTCCCGTCTGCCCTACTTAAAGCTAAAAGTCTTCTTTCTTCAATCGCACCTCTCGTGCTTTGATCATCCGAGATCGTTAATGCCTGATATGGTATCGAATGACTATCCCCTTGGCCATTTCCATGTGAAGCAAAGTCTGACAACTCATGCGATAGTGGAACAGCAAAGTCTTCCAAATCATGCGATAGTGGAACTACGCGATGCATCGATTAATAGTGCTGAAGTAGAAATTATTGGAGTTTGGAAGTTGCATCAGCTATGGAAAATATCCCAGATAGCGATAGGTTCCATCGGTAGCATAAATAGAATTGAAAGCTGAATATCTTAAGTCATGCAAAGAACCCCGCCTCTGGAGTTAGAGTGCAAGGCCGAGCACACGTGGCGCAGCGCTTGAGTTTCAACGCGAGGCTGAACTACACTATCATTCAAGTATTCTCCTTTAGATACAACATGGAGACATCCATTTTCCAGAATCACTTGTATAGGAGAAATTTGAATTAGCATGGCGAGTTGTTTGCCCGCAACAGATATCTCTCACTGGTATTGTGAGGATCCGTGAGTACAAAGTCATGTAGTACATCGACTGAAACTAACCATCACAGTGCTAGTGTTTTTGCACCTGCAACATCTGCTTTCGAAGAAGCACGGGCGATATTTGAGCGTCAAGGGACCAGAGACCCCAAAAAGAAAAACCGTCTGCGAAGTATCCAGGCAACGACATTAACCGATGTTCTCGATATTGTCAACACTGCACAGAAGCATTTGAAGAACCAGGATGAATCAAAAACGAGAAGATATATCCAAGGGTTGTCACAAAGGATCTGTTATTATGGCAATATTATGGACGTTCTCATACAACATCATCCAGAATATGTCTCCTTAGCATGGGGCGCAATGAAATTACTCTTCGGGGTATGTTAATAAAGAGGCACCATAGCGAAAGAGGTAAGAACCCCCATCAAGCAAGTGCCGTACTGATTATGATGGATTAGGCAATAGTTGAGCATGAAAAAATGGGAATGGTCATCGCAAATGGGCTCCTTGATATTGCAGATGCCCTTCCCCGCATTGAATTGGTCTCGTCTCTGTACCCCACTCTATCAATAAAGCGGATGGTCGCCGTATTGTACGCTCATGTTATCCGTTTTCTCCTTCGAGCTTTAGAATGGTATGAAGAAGGGGCGTGGAAGCGTGCCATTCACTCCGTCACCAAGCCTGCCCCACTGCGATATAACGATATTCTCGAAAGTATACATCGGGTAACACAAGCTATCGTCGCCCAATCAGTGGCAGGTAGTCAAGCCGAACAGCGCGATATGCACAAAGAAATAGTTGCTATCCGGGAAATTGTCGAAGCAGGACATGAAACGAACGCAGTTGAACACAAAGAGCTTCATCTAAAGCTGAAGCTCCTCCTTGATCTGGTTGAGGAAGTAAAGACGCTGATTATCTCGAACCAAATTACCGCCAGCACCGAACGAGCACAAATTTGTCAGTCCTTATCGAATATCCAATCCGCACAAGTGCTTGATATAATTTCTGCTCAATGCAGCATCGACCACGGAGGCTCTTTGCAAACCTCCCGCGCGCTGAGAGACCGTCGGCATTCCATGGCGAAGATCAAATGTGCCCCATTCTGGACATCTCCCAGGCTGCAAGCCTGGAACCAGTCGTCAGCTTCCTCACTCATCTCTGTGAAGGTCCCCTTCACTGACCGACAACCTGTTCAAGATTTCTGTATCAATGTCATTGAGCAACTTCTTCATGCTCGGACCGCCATTTTATGGGTTCTTCAACATAAGGATGATACACATTCTATCATTGACGCGTTGAAAAGCCTTATACAGCAGGCTGCAAATCTCACATATGAGTCACAAGGAGAAAAGGCACTCTCCTCACAACTTGATAGGTTCATTCAAGCACATCTCGAAGACCATTATCTGGATGTCCTGACGGATCTTCTCTGCCACCTCCGGATAGTATATATTACTGTCCAGCTGGAAGCTATTCAGCCGGTGTGTACTACAAAATTTATAACATGCCTACAAAATTTGATTCACCGACTCTCTAATTGTGAGGCGCAGACGGTGGTGAGGATCCTAGTTCTAACCTGGCGCCCAGGTGGTATTAATAATAGTGAAGCCAACCAAATGCAGTGTGTAAACCTGCAGGTGCGCAAGACTTCCCGGCGTAAAGGCGTCCAGCTACCTAAACGGCCTCTATCGACTAAGATGAGAAATTAATTGTTGAACTGTACACTAATGAGTCTTTAAAACAATATTTGAGATATCCAACTGTAAGCTAGTGGACTAAAGATGGAAACATATCGTTGTCAAGAGTTCATCATGCTAAAATGCCCTTCTTTCTGATAGTAATTTTTAGAATCCTGTTGTTGTCACTCGCAATTGTTTGTACTCATCATGCCTCAGACGCTTGGGCCGCTAGAGGACCAAATGGCCTTAGGCGGAGTACATAGATTAAATCCGTCGGGTGAACTTGTTCATGCTGCGCTGAAGTTAAAGAATGCGTCCGTTCTGCAATGGTATTCGAATAAATAAAATTTAATTTATCTCAATAGATGTCGTCGTGTAGGATATTCTTCTCTAGACTACCTTACCCATCAAAGCAATGGATCGGACATGGGTCGTGATCTCAAATAAACTAATGCTCGTAAACATATTTTTAAACATCAAAGAACGGCTAAATCGTGTCCGGAGTCAGAAGATGGAAGTTTGCACGAAACGAATGACTAAGTAATAATAGATGCAATTATTGACTTTCTGCTAACTCTTGCTTTCCTTTTGCCGTCATGCGACTGTTGTATTTTGTCTTGTTTTCAAAAATGCTGCATGACCTTGGAGACTGCCGGAAGGGTCCTCACGTCTCCCTAGCTTTAATATCTATCCTAGGTGTATAAGAATAGTGTGAATACTATATCTGCATTTCACATTCACATTGTATTCTCGGTATCGACATCAGGATCTGCAGTATGAGAAGAAGACTGTCGGCTGTCAGATATTTGTCAGTAGAGCCCTCTGCTTCACTATCTCGGAGATAATAGTTTTCCGCTATCACGGGCCATCTAATTGACGTGCGATCACCGAAGGATATGTATGTGTAACAGATTTCAGCAAGAGTGCAGCGCGGCTAATTCTACCTGGAAAATTCTTATGCACTGCACGATTAAGGTTTCACTGTCAGCTGAGCCCTGAAACAGAAAAGCCTTCTAGAAGAAAAAAAAGGAGAGTTTCATGCGGAGGGGTAGGGCACCCAGGTATGGGGTACACCGATCGCGATCCCGGGAAGAAAGGGTCAAATGACCGATTCTACGATTCGAATCTCGTTTCGTAGTGTAGCAAATTGCGTGGCGAGCATTAACGTCATATAGAACCAATATAGCTTGTACCCTGCAGATACAGGAAATAAGGCTGCGTAAATGTAGTAAGGTCTGACACGTGTAGTGACTGGCGATCGTCTCATGAGTGTTCTGTGGGTCGTTATTATGTATTCCCAGCGATATACTAGTAGTGTTCTGTGTGCGAGTACGATGATTAAAAGGTGTAATATACCCCTGCCTTGGCCCTAAGTGATCGGTGCATCCTGCGTCAGCCGGCGGACCAAGATACCGTGACTAAACCGCCGCAAGGGGTTCCCTGTCCATCATCTGAATCATGGGGATGGATGAGATCCATGGGCTTAATACTCATCCGCAGTATTAAAATTAACACTCCAGTAATGCCCATTCCAAGCAATGCTGTCATGCGTCCGTAATAGTATCCTGAGGAACATAACCTGGGTGGTTGTATAGGACTTGTAGCAAAAGGTTCTTCCGACCGTTATGTCCACGTGCAACAAATGGTAAAAAGTCCGTCGAATTCCAATGCTTTGCTCTCACCAGTCATTTTGTCTCACTTTCAATCTTCACTACACGGTCCTTGTTTACTGTAGAATTATTAATACATAATCTCCCCTTTAGTAGTCACCTCCGTTGAGCCGAGGCATGATGATATACTAGACAATCTCCGATGTAGTTAAGATTGACTCCACAACACATCCCTGAAGACGTGCTTGGTATATGTAACCACCACGGAGGCGGTACTTGGTCGAAGATCTTCGTAGGTCTGTTCGGGAATTTCTTTGAGTACTGGGCGAATATGGGAAGCATAGACCAGCCCGCTGACAGAAGTATAACCAATCTAATTAGCATATCAGCGGGTCGCTTCAGGGAGACAGGCTGCCGATAGCGTGCTCCATACTGGAGTCGCCACGAGGGAATCCTGCTGGTCAAGATGTCTACGGGGATCGCGGACCGACTACGGACGCCCTCGAAGAAAGTTGAAGGACTGCAAGACGGGTCATTTCGAGCAGGCATGGCGCGCCGCGCAGAACGGTGCCAGAAGCCGTCGGCCGTGTTATCGTCTCCGCAGAGTGGGGATTGTCTGACGAGATCCGTATCCGTTCAATTGTTCAGATTAATCGTTACTTGTCTGGTCGACAACCTCTGGATCCTGTTTTACGATGATGTGCAACAGCCATCCGGAGATTAATCTCATGAGTTTTGTTCAGTCACAAGACAGCTGAGAATGCCTCGTGGGGATCTCTGAGAGGACTGAACGCAACCGAGACGGGTGAGAGAAGCTTGGCTTCTAGAAAGACGGGTAGCGATAGTTAAGCCTTCGTAGACGAAACCGAGGAGCCCTGGAGCCCTGCCCCTGGCGATCTGGTCCCGTCAGCAGTCCTCCCGATCATTGGCGCAACTACCGGGCGGAAGACCCCCGACTAGCTTTGGTGGTGATGGTCCAGGTATCCTCTGCTCGTGAAGTCGTAGATAGAAAGACAACTAGCGCTTGTTTGGGCGTTGGATAGGAGCATCCATCTGCCGTGAACTCGTGGCTTTGGGATTTTCAGACGGATCCCCAGGGGAGTGTCCTTTGGAGCCTCAGCGCACATGGTATGGCTGGGTCTGATCTGCAGTTCTAGCTGGGGAGGGCGTTCAGGAGAGACCGGGGGGGAATTGAGCCCTGAGCAATGAGCAAACGCAGAACGAGCTGAGGCCATCGTCTCGGACGTTGGCGATAACAGGAGACGCGACGATGAGTGGGTTTGGCTGGTGGATTGTGCCGGCCTGGAGTCTAACCATCACTGCGCGAGATCCCGCTGCTGATTGGTGCACCCTGGCCCCTGACCCCTTACGGTGCGACTCTTGCACGCTCTTTTTGGCTTTTCATCGCTGTCGCAGCCTTTCGCTCCGAGCCTTCCTGTTGGCCTCAGTCCTCCAGGACAGCACCTGTACGGCCGCTGAGAGGACCATCAGAAGAACAGACGGGAATTAGAGGACAGACGACGAGACGCTGGATCAGATTAGTCCAGTCCATTTCCGTTCCCGGAGGCGCGACACGCAGCAGGGAAAAAAAAGCCCACTGGGAGAAGCAGCCGAAGCCTTCCAATTCATTCTCCCCCCATGGGCCCTGCGCCGAAACTAACTTAAACTAACCTAACCGTATCCTGCCCTTCTTCCCCCCTCCCTGGTGTCCACTGAAGCGACTCCCCGAATCCTATTCGATCCCATCTGGGCCTCCTTCTCTTACTACTGCGTTTCCCCTTCTCTCACACCCTTTCTTCCCTAATTCTCTCCCCTCTTCCCTTTCCTTTCGTCGACTGGGGAGTTCTAATCTCATATTCGTCCCTCCGTATCGTGGGTGTTCTTCTCAACGGTTTCTCTATCTAATTCTTCTTCCATCGTTTCTCCGATCAGCGCCGTGAGAACTATTAGACTTTTCGCAGCTTACACCCCTGGGAGCTTGGAACACCCCCCAATTCACACTCATTGCGCCTCTGGCCCATTGCTGCGTTCCCCTGGAACAGGACAGGAATGTAAGTAACCGTCTTCTGGAAAACGTCCATCACGCCCTCCCATCCGATTCCCATCCCTCTCGGGTCGGCTGTTTCGCCTGCAACCGTTGAACTATCGCAACGGTCAGACTCAGGAGAAAAAAGAGAGGTGGTTGTCACTGGGCTGCCAGTCGCTTGGCAGCAACCTCCTTGCTTCCTGCGCCCCTCCCAAAACGGAATATCCGTTTTTCTCAGCGGTCATTCTCCGTACCACATTGAACATTGGCGTTGTTTCATCGCTGTTGTGCTCTGAATCTCTGCCACTGACACGGGATTTTCCGCAGCTGTCCGTTTATCCGACCGTCGTCGACACTATCCAAAAATTAAACTCCATCAGCGAGACTAATACTCCACGAGTGTTCTGAGACGACTTGAAACGAATCAGTCAAGATGGGTTGCGGAATGAGCACAGAGGATAAGGAGGGCAAGGCCCGGAACGAGGAGATTGAGAACCAGTTGAAGCGGGATAAGATGATGCAGAGGAATGAGATCAAGATGCTGCTGCTCGGTAGGTGCTCCTGTCGATACCGGTGACGGAGAACGTGAAATGAAATGGGAGAAGAGAGTTGAATGGTCTCTGACAAGGGTTCTAGGCGCGGGAGAGTCGGGTAAATCGACCATCTTGAAGCAGATGAAGCTCATTCATGAGGGCGGATACTCGCGGGATGAACGGGAATCCTTCAAGGAAATCATCTACAGCAACACGGTCCAGTCCATGCGCGTGATTCTAGAGGCGATGGAGTCGTTGGAGCTGCCTCTTGAGGACCAGCGGGCCGAGTACCACGTCCAGACCATCTTCATGCAGCCCGCTCAGATTGAAGGTGACAGCCTACCACCCGAAGTTGGTGCAGCCATCAAGGCTCTCTGGCAGGACGCTGGCGTCCAGGAGTGCTTCAAGCGATCTCGCGAGTACCAGTTGAACGACTCGGCCAAATAGTACGGTGGCCCCCCAATGAAGAACCCGCGTCCATCAAAGTTTCTCAAGGATCAATACTGACCGTTGTTACAGCTATTTCGACTCCATTGACCGCATCGCTCAGCCTGATTACTTGCCAAATGACCAGGACGTTCTTCGCTCCCGTGTTAAGACTACCGGTATTACCGAGACCACTTTCATCATTGGCGATCTGACCTACCGTATGTTCGACGTCGGTGGTCAGCGATCGGAACGTAAGAAGTGGATCCACTGCTTCGAGAACGTCACTACTATTCTGTTCCTTGTCGCTATCTCCGAGTACGACCAGCTACTCTTCGAAGATGAGACGGTCAACCGTATGCAGGAGGCGCTCACACTGTTCGACTCCATCTGCAACTCGCGATGGTTCATCAAGACTTCGATCATTCTTTTCCTGAACAAGATCGATCGCTTCAAGGAGAAGCTTCCCGTGAGCCCGATGAAGAACTACTTCCCTGACTACGAGGGTGGTGCCGACTACGCTGCCGCTTGCGATTACATCCTCAACCGATTCGTCTCTCTCAACCAGGCAGAGCAGAAGCAGATCTACACTCACTTCACCTGTGCCACGGATACGACCCAGATTCGGTTCGTTATGGCTGCAGTCAATGGTATGTATACGTAACCCGACTATTCTGCCGTGAAACCAATATGCTAACTACCTTATCTAGATATTATTATCCAAGAAAACCTCAGACTCTGTGGTTTGATCTAATGACCGTCGAAGAAACTTGGCTCCGTGAGGATATGTCGCAGATTGGACCACACGTTATGTGGCCTTGTAATTTGATATCACCATCACCGTCTTCTATTCCCCTGTTATTCATAACCATACCTCACTTGTCATCTCCTTGTTTTCTTATCAAAATACTGGCGTTGAGGCATTTCCTTTCCGTGATTTGCGCTCGAGACGAGATCTGGCCGGTTTTTGTAGCACTGTCAACATAAGCTCAGGCATCATCACATGACTATGGCGGAGGGATTTATGTTCATCATGAGCTCCGGGGATGCCAGTGGATGCCGTCCTATTTGAGAGTTCACGTCTAAAATTTCTTGTGTTTTCTATTGTTTCCCTATAGCCCAAGTTTATTTTACATTCTTCTCCATACCATTTTTTTTATATTCTTTTCACTTCATCTTGTCTTGTTCAAACTCTCTTTGTGTTACCCTTTTTGATCTCCTTTTCACGTGTTTTGTTTTCTTGAAAGCTGGATATCCCCATCCCCCTCGCGCTCAGTCGTCAGAATCATGTGTGTAACCGTACGTCAAAACTCATATCATTTTCTTTTCCTCTTGGTCTTGATCTCTATTTCTCGGTTTAGAAAGCAAACAGCGGCATAGGAGGGACACCAGGGAAAGAAGGAAGCGAGAGCATATCTCGATTAATATCAACTGGTGTCCCTTTGTTTCTCGTTCACGTGTCCATGCCATGTCGGTCCTTCCGTTTAGCTCAGAGTTCTTACAGGAATATGGAGTATATTCGATTTCAGAGGGTATGTTCTGGATATTGTAGATCAGTAATAGACTGCATTGCGCCTGTTGTAGGCTACTTCGAGAGAAAAAGAAATATAGTGTTGGTGTAGGTATCTTAACCATTGAGGCTTATCAATCAAAAACGCCTTCAAATGCACAATCATTGCTACTCCCAAGCGGATCACACCAAATCAAACGCAGACCCGAGAACCGAAATGGCACTGACAGGGCAGAAACAAGCCCGATATTCCGACGCTATTAAATGCTGGCCCAATCCCTAAAACCTCAACTTGGGTCCCAAAAACACTATCCCCACCGCCACGAGCCACAGCCCGAATATCCACACGTACATCAGAATGCGTCCCCACCAGCCCTTTCCCTCGCTCATTCGTCGCAAGAGTCCCATGCGGCGACCCGCGGCGTCCATGCCGGTGATATTCCGGTCCAAACCCTCGACAGCCCGTGCCAGCACGGATTTTTCGGCTTCGAGGGATGTTTGGAAAGACTGGGAGGACGCTTTGAGTTGAGATGCCAGAGAGAGAAGGGAGTCAGTTAAGTTCTCTTGTTCTTGGCGGTGTGCGTCGAGGGTGGATTCGGTGGCTTGCGTTTTGGAGAGAGGAGTGGGGAGGGCGGAGCCAGTTGCTGTTGCTGTTGCAGTGACAGCACCAGGTGTAGCTAATAGGGTAGATTGACGATTGTGACGTTTTCGCAGGGCCGCGTCTGTTGTTGGTGTTGGCGTTGGTGCTGCAGTTGTGGTAGACGGAACAGGCACATCTTCTTCGGCAGGTGACCGTAACCCTTTCTCTTCGATGTACCGTTGCGATACTCCTTCTTCCAGTGGTACCTCGTTCTCAACCTCGTTTTCTTCTACACTCTCCCCCGGCGTAGCTAGCAACTCATCTCCATCCTCAGACGAGATACCCGTGTCAAGATCCTCCTCGTCTCCCTCTGGACCAAGCGTTTCTGCGTCTGCACTGATTGCATCAAGTCGATCCTTGAGCAGTTTTAGCGCCTGTCGTTTCCGGGCGATATCAGTCTGTAAGCCATGTCGACGATCGACGGGTTTGATTTTTGGGAGGGAGCGTTCGATTTGGAGAAGTAAAGTTCGAGCATATTCTAGGTTCTATGAACATAAAAATCAGTTTCAGGGTCCGTTGGACGTTGAAGTCGCGTTCAGTCAAAGGTGGACAGATAATGTAGCTTAGTTAACCGACGATATAAACCAAACAAAAACGAAGCTGAAAGAGAGTTTCGACTCACCGCTGCCACTCTCGCCCGATGATACTCTGATTGTCTCAATGGCTTAAGGTCTGCAGATGGCGATAGCAAGTTATGCTCTAGACGCGCAAGCAACCGCGTGAGGTTCAGGACTGCGAGGTCTGATTCCTCCGCGGCGACTGGGCGATATATCGTGCGTGTCATTGTAAATTTCTCTCCATAAAATCGTGAAGGTAGACTCCAGCTTTTACCCTCTCCTGGAGAGCCCCCTCTATTGTGTTGAAGAGATGTTAAGCTGAACTGATATGGTAGACACGTGGAAAGCTCCGCGGCGGGGACTGAAGATGTCATGAGAAGCAGAAGTTCATTGGTGGATGACTCAGCAGGCTGCTTTTCCTAGAACAGGAAACCTTCTAAGTTGCTCAACCAGACCGTCCCCCAAGATGACACTTCATTGATTGTCGAAGCAACTGACTTCCATCGAAGTGCAGATATCGCTAACAAGATTATGAAATATGCGGAATTTCCTGCCGTACCCAGAGATTTACAACTCAATCGGCTGATCGTGGTGCTGTTACTATTATATATCGTGCATGTTCAATGCCGGCCGAGAATGATAGACTCATTTGATACCGATGTAACAGTTCTCGTCTCCTTTATGAAGAATGCGTATCAAGAGGTTATGTCCATTCAAGAGAAATAGCTATTGAGAGCTATCGATCCCCAAATAATGGATTAGATACAAAAGATAGATGTCACTATGTTTGATTACGACCGGGGAAAAGAGTCGCATATGACCAAAACACTCAATCACTCTCAGTGGAAAAGGCTACTTCTCACTAAGGCGACATAATATGTGCAAAATGGGAGAAATAAATTATGACTCCAGAGGTATCGACAATGCAAATCCGAAAACAGTATAACTCGAGCCTCATTGAACGCCACCGCCAAAATTACCTGGAGCTAGCGGTACTCGACAATTCGTCGAACGAACGCGCGTTCTCCCTCAGAATCAATTTCACGCATAAGATGCACAGTTTCTCTTCGCTTCTGCACTGACTGTTGAAATTGTGTCTCTGAGCCATTCGTCTGGGTGGATAGTACTGAATCTGCTGACGGACTGTCCGAGGAGATCAGAATGACAGATGCACATTGATCCAAGTTCTCTGCGCCATTAGCCGGCACTCTCTCGCTGCTACCTGTAGCGCTCATGTCGGATATTGAGTCCGACTGAGGGTTTGACGATCTGTTTAATATGTGACTTGGTCTGGGGTGATGCGGCTCAAATAGTTTAGAGCTCTCGCCTGCTCCGGTATCTTCCCTAATTTGTTCTCGAGCCAGAGCAGCGATTTGTCCACTGCTTGGAACAGCAGATCCTTGGTATATCTGAGATTGCGGATGTAGAATATCAAAAGCTGACGGTAGCGGGGCTGAAGCAGGTGTTGATATATGGATTGCAGTAGCGTCACCACCAGTCGTACTATCGTGACTGGCTACTGTCAAGGCAGATTCACCCCGAGTCGTCGATTTGTTACTCATCTCACAAGCAACCGGATAACGAAGTCTTCGATGTTGCCGCCTTAGGTACTGAGAGAGTATAATGCAGACGGACAGGAAGAGGGCGGGGTATACAATCCATGATAAGAATGATCGCCAATTTTGAAGGATAATAGAAATCCCATCAAATAAGCCCATGGCACGTCGTTGGGCTACCCAATGGGAACAGAACGCCGACCTGGAGTTGCTGGCATGTATTTTCTCAGCCAAGCCACCTCCTTCGTCGGCTAAGTTAAGAAAATGACGAAGCTGCACAGGTATTGTCTCATGATCTCAAATAGCCTACACGAAGATGGGGCCTGCAAAAGAATTTCGCAGAGACCCCTTTGGGGCCCAAGGATATATATCTGATACAATGAAAGAGGGGCGAAAATGTGATTTTAGCCCACAATCGGTTCCATACGGACTGGGTAGGAGACCAACTTCGGCTCATCCTAACAAACATCATCTGAAAGAGGGAGCCGCAGCTCCAGTCGCTATAGACGAGTTCCAACTAAAACACAAAGTCAAGAAAAGATGTGGTGGGACGCCGCCCCTCGCAAAAATGACCAGAAAAGCCATACTCATGGTAGCTAGGCAGTTACTTTGCCTTGACAGGAGCTGCAGGTCCCCGCGAGATCTACATTGGATCTTGTCAGCCTGAGTAATTGTGCTGCGGCGGGATGATGACGGCTTTGATCCAAGGCACCAGGCGCCAGGGAGCCAGGATAGTACGTGAGTTTCAGCTCTCATAGGGTAACGCCACATGTTTTACCGAACATGTCCATTTGCAGCCTGACGAAACATCTTGTTGGTAGGCGGATCCATGGATTAGGGTCAACTTTAACTGTGATATATACCGAACCAACGGGCATAACGATCTGTATAGCAGTCACATGAGGCCAACCGCCAACCTCCCGTTCTTATGCAGAAGCGCCTATAAGGTCCTAGAGGCGGGAGCAGAAGCATAACTTGAACCTTACCAGCTGTTCGCGCTTTTGACCCGCCTTGTGAGAAAATAACACAGGCAGCCAGTTGAGCCATATTACACATGCTACGAGATATGATGGTCGAACCTTCTCGGGATGAAGGCACACCGTAAGGTGGGGTCTCCTGAGGGCGCGGGAATATAGTGCAACATGGAAAAGCACGAATAAAATGGGGCGGAATAGAGCAGTAGAGGCGGTATCGCTTGCTCGGCAAAACGACCCTCAGCTCAGCCCAGCATAGGATACTCGTTCAGAGACCAATGATAGTTGAAGGTTTCGGTCCGATCTGGATCTAGTCTGCTAATGTCTCTGGACGAGAAAAGGTTGATCATCTTAGTCCTCTTGGGCTCTAGTTCTGAAGCATGCACAGACTCGGCATGGCTAACCAATCGCTAACTGTGGCGAAGCTTGACTGTGCTCCAGTTCAGCTCTGGCAGACATCGCGATGGCGCTTCTTTTACGGTTCTAGTTGAGGGGGCCGCGAATACCGAGTGTGGATTTTGAATATTTCCGGATTCGCGTCGTTTCCGACTCCGGCGTCTGGGGCGCTAAACAGCAAGTGTGGCGGGTCTCCTGCGCCACAGCAGGCAGACTCGATTCAACTCTAGATCTGCTCCAGAAGGTGTATCTACATTTGCCGTAAAGAGAGTGTGGGTGTGTGTTGTGGATAAGGGCGATTGGATGAATATGACTTTCCAGAAAGACAACTGCACATCATGCAGGTGTTGACCTTGTCCATTCTACGTGCTTCTAAACGGTTCTTAGACTGGTCTTCAACAATACAGATCTCTCGCAGCCTGTGCTGAGCAGAGACAACCGACCTACAGTGCTAGGACGCCTTGAAGATTATCTCAGATCTCCTGTTATGTAAGCACTGCATTTAGGCTGCAGTATTATGCTTCTAGATGTGACATTCTCCAGGTTCCTCAGCGTGGCACTCCCAACGGTGCAGGCGGCTTCACATGCGATCGATGCGTAAATCGACGATCTTGATAATATCAGATTCTTTTAATCCCTCAGAAAGTGGCGAAGGAGCGGGTGATCGGTAGAATCGGCCGGTCCGAAGACCGTAGTGAGATTAAGTGCAGGAGATCTCTGCAATGTGGGCCATGCACGCAGTTGCTGCACGACAATTTTCCAAAAAAAAAAGGAAAAAAAAAAAGGAAAAAAAAAAAGGAAAAAAAAAGGAAAAACCAAAAGAAACATCGCGTGATTTCAGCGGGCCTTTTCTGAATTGTCAATGTAAAGTGCGCATTATCTCTCCAAAATTCTCATTTTTGGTTAATATCTGAATTTATGGAAGGTTGCCTGCTCTTCATGCCCTGATTGGTGCGACGCACCTGTTATAATAAGTAAATGCAAGGGGTGCAAGAAATTACTGCATGACTTTATTTTGTATTTAATGAGAGCCAAGTATTTATTTGTCTAATGTGCAGACACGTATTTTAGTGGCATTTACAGTTTATGCTTACTTTGCTGGAGTGTCGTTATGCTATTTTTCTCGACCACGCATTATCAAAATAAGTTCTTTTACCTTCATCCGAAGCCTTCCTATTGTGGCATAAGACATGTTACCAGATACGACTTCCATTGCAAAAAAAAGTTACTCCTCTTTCCCGCCTGATTTTGAACAGAACACATCGCAAAAAGACTCGTCACAAGAATGCAACGCCAAGATGATGTGAAAGAACAAGATAACAGCAATTAATCAACCTCGCCACCAAGACACACCAGGGTCGCAGAAAGCTCGTTGACGATCTTCTCCTCTAAACGATCTTCTGCACCTAATGCTGCATTAAGTGGTTTTTGCCTCGCTAGCTCGAGCTCCTTCTCGCTGGTGGCGGCGATACGCGCACGCAGAGTCTGCCTGCGTCCGAGCAACTCCTCGATGTCATCCTTGACACGCCCCTTGTCCCACTTGAGTTCTTGAATAGTCTGGATATCCATTCCGGCGCTAGGCCCGGCCTCGCGGAACCTCTCGAGGATGAAGGAGATTAGAGCTAGGGAGTATGCCTCGGATGCCATGCTCAAGCAGATTCGACCAGTTGGATGAGTGGTGGATACGCCCACATGGGTGCCTGTGAAACATTCAGACGCTCTGCTGAGCTGGCCTCCAAATTGATTAAGAAATGCTGCCACCTCTGGCGCGGCGCGCATCACATGGTAGAGAAGATTGATGCACAGAGGAAGGATGCCGCCACTCCAGATAGAGTGCAACCTGGGAATGGGATCAAACGGTCCGCATCCCTTCGACTGCTGCAGAACATTGGTCAATCGACACGTAGCAAGTTTCATGAGGATGGCTTCCACGGCGAGATGTTCCGCCAGCATCGGGACAGTTGATAGTTCCAGGAGGAACAAGATACTGAGTTCTCCGTAGATCGGGTCGCCTTCAATGGCGATTTGATCTGACCATGAGAACAGGGTGATGGCGTATCGGGCAGTATCATTGTCTTGGATGTGGAATGCAATCTGCTCGTATAACCGATCTGCATGTCTCACTTGCAGGCACGTCTGAAGAATCGCCGTCAATATGGCAAAGTCTCTGGGTGAGCATTTCTGCGGGTCATCGTGCAAGTATGTGGTTAAGGTGCGGAATCCTTGTGCGACTACGACCTTTACAATCTCGAGTACGATTGATGTATCTGACGAGAACTTCGGTTTCTTTCCAACAACCTCGGATTCTGTCCGAGAGGATCCATCGAGATGGAACTGAAGGGATAAGAAGAGGACGTTGAGAAGCGAACGGTAATACTCGACGTCGTTGTTCGCGAGGGCATTCTCATACGTCCCACCCCGAGCGCGCATAGCCTCCCAAACGACACCGAGTAATTCGAAAACTTCGGAACCTCGTGATTGGATCCCAACAAGCCGTTGAAGCAAAGCTTGGGCGAAATCAACTCGGGTCTGCTGCAGTCTGTCGAAGACTGCTTCCTGTGGGATGCTTCCAGTATTCGCCACAAGACAGTTTTTCACAACCAACGCCATTGATTTTTGAACTTCTTTGTCGGGGCAAAAGTCTGCGCAGTGTTCGATTGCGAAGAATTTCCAACTATGGAGAAGACTCTGGGAAATGTTAGGTATGCAATAGATAGACACCAAGATCATGCACGTACCACTTGAGCTTCTACTAGCGATAGGTTCAGATTGGCGCGTTCGAATTCCTCAGCAAATCCTTGATTCCGCGACCCTGTCCAAGCAAAATCGTATGAAAGCAGTTTTTTACCCAGATTCATATCGTAGTAGTATTCTCGTCCAAGCAGGCGTGGCTCGAGGGATGTTCTCTTAAAGTCAAGCAGCTTACAGCCGGCGTACTTCATCTCGAAGTTCTTTCTGAGGTTAGAATGTAGCGAAGCGTTGTAACCTGACACTTCAACAGCGTTGCTGGAGAACCAGGTGACTAGCGGAATTAGGGTCTTGAAGAACGTCGTGTCCCTAGCTTCTTTAGCAGAGTGCAGATAAACAGTGCAGAGATCAGCCGTGACAGCAGCAATCCTGGTTGCAAATGTCTGCTCGTTGGCAGGAAGACCTGCCAACTTCAATTTTGAGACATACTGAACGATGCCATTGAAGAAATTAGGATGCTTCTTCAGCTCGGGCGTTGCCCAAGGCCAGTGTTCTTGGGACCGTGAAACAAACTCCAACATGGACAAAGATATTTGCAGATCAACTTGTTCGATCTTTGAAAGAGTATCAAGCGCAATCTGAAAGAAGGGTGTAGCTCTCATGGCAGGCGCTTTATTCTTTCCATCTTTTTGCTTGAGTGACTCTCGGGGCGACGACCCGGTTAGCAGGTAGACTGCGAGCCACTGCTGACGCTTACTGACGAATGTTGATAGCAGTTGCCAAATTGCTATAAGTAGGGGTTTGTCGCTCAACGGCCTGTCAAACTGTGCTAGCATGTCGAGAAAAAGGCAGGTAGATTCTGCTCCGAGATGGCCAAGCAATGATGGAGGTTCATTATCTGGGTCGGAAGCCGCCCGGGAGACGAGAAGTTCAAGCAAGGCCACTACTAACAGGCGATAGCTATCATGAAGACCATATAACTTAATGAGAACTGGTGCAGCTTTGAACAACTGTTCCTCTAACAGAGAAGTGGGCGATTCGAGGAGCTGCGCCGCTTGTACCAGCTTGATAGAGAGCTTTAGTGTCGACTCCAGCTGCTTCTCTATAAGAGTCAATGGACGGAGGTAGATGGTGGATGTAGGAGTATTGAGGCCATCAAGAATTATTCGGAGTACTGGGTTGAAAGGAAGTTCTTCTTTCGAGGCAGGCCGAAGGACATCTAAAATGTACGGTGCCGAGGTAGAGAAGACATTCGTCACCTTCGATTCTAGGCTCATGCTATCGCCTGCTCCATAAGCGTAGTAGAGAACCCTTTCAAAGATGCTCGCGAGGGATGTATTAATTTCTAATCGTTCTTCAGGTTCATTGAACTTCCAGTTCGCGTTGCTGTTGTAGACGTCTATCATAATCCTGATGAAGGTCAACAACACATTGCTCATCATGTGGGAGGGTAGACCGGCGCTCCAATCTATGGGATTGTTTGGTCTGGGTGAAGCACGGTGCGATGCCCTTCGGATCACGGAACGTGAAGCTGAATCCTCGACAATGGCATCTAGCAAACGGACACAATTGAGCAGCAAGGGATATTCACCCGAAGTCACTTCGATGGCAGAAATAACAGCAGTCAGGACCCCCCCTTTTCCATCAGAACCAAGCAGGCTGCTTCGCGCCAGGAACGGCCACACCCTGCTAGGTAGGATGGGAACCAGTGCGCGGACGAACTGCAGACATGCGATTGTGGATTCCAGCGGGCCCTGGGCACCGGGTTTGAAGCTGATATTCTGCAAGTCTTGTTCAAGAATATCAAAAACCACAGAGATAATATCTCCCTGACGCGAGAGACCATCACTTGCCATTTCCAAGATCCTCTTCGCGCTGGAACTCTCAGTGCCTCGCGTAGGGCGAGCTCCAGCGGATGATATAAGATCAGCCAACAGTCCTATGGCTTCTGCAATTGAATCCTCAGGCTGTCCTGGCAAGCCACCATCTCCCGCCCAGTCCTCAAGCCAGCTACCAATGAAGCTTAAACAGGAGTACTGATGCTGCCACATGATCACTGGAGGACCAGCTTCCGAAACCACCTGTCCAGTGGTAGCAGGAGGTACTTGGGACGAGGATGTGACGATCAGAGTATTTTCTGAACTGTAGACCGGCCTTTGCTTCCGTTGTGTAGATTCGATCATAGAAAGCGGCTCAGTAAGAGACACGAAATTCGCATTTTCATCCTCGCGAATAGTCTCATAACCTAGGAATTCTTGGGGAACGACCTGTGTGAAGGTGTTCATGGTCTCTAATTCCCTGATAATCGCGGGCAGGCCATCATCAACCACTAAGTCCTTGCTGGTCAGAGCGCGGCATATCTTCAAGAAAGGCACTGTTTCATAAGGAAACCGGGACTGAGCCACTCTAAATATCCTATCCATCAGGATGGTATCTTCGTAAAAGACAGATCTCGGTTCAATAATATGACTCTGAAGACCATCAGATGTCCACGGGGAGTCTCTTGGGCTGCCTGTGAGGATGGCCAAGACAGATTCTACTATCTCTGGCATATAGTCAAGAAACTCTGTACTGACGCGGATAAGGTCTAAGAGAGTCACGCGTATCCAGCAATCCGTCAGGCTATCATCCACTGCAGACATTGAGCCGACCTTAGTGGCTAGCGCAATGATGGCATCAAAGACGCGACCCCTATCAACTGCACCTGCTGTGAGTATAGTAACAGCCTCCTCACCGTATCTAGGGCTTCGGGAACAATCCAACAAGTCCTCGTATAATGATTGTTCCGACCCACGACCGGGAGACGCAGCGGGAGTATTTGATTGAAAGGAATCAACTGCACTATGGAACTGTTCAAGCTCGCGTCGCTCCTTTGCCGCAAATGCTATCTCTCGCATGGTGTACATGATCAGACCCCAGGCAAACACGGCTGGACTTGCGCTCATCAGCCCCATACTGAAAGCATTGAGGAATGTCTCATTAATTTCCGAGATGTGTTCACGTGAGAGGAAATATGCCGATGAGGCTGATAAATCAGCTTCCGACTGGGCGTGGTCGATGATAAAACGTATTGAGATCGGAAGCTTGAGAAAAGCTAGAGTTGTTAAGGAGACAAAAGCCTGGAGAGGTAGTAATATAGAAATAGGTTCTTCACATGGCTGATGATATTGTTAGAAGGTTTATGATCCAGAAAACACAATTACAAGCAGTACTCACCACCCGGACAGATTCCAAAAAACTGTAGTCTCCCATGAGGCGGAGCCATGAGAGTAAGAGCTCAGCTGTTGGGATGGCAGTAGATGCTTGAAGTTCGAGAAACAGGATTTGCATTATGTGAACGATTTCATCGACAAGTAATGTCCGCCATGTATCTTCACATTCCTGGTCCGATTCAGCAGCTCCTAACCAGCCTCCATCGCCCTCGAAATCAGAAATTCGAGAACGGATAGCAGCAACGCATTCCACTAGGAAACGATTCCTGCCGATATCTCCTGCTTTATCCTTGAAAATTGAAACTCCAAGTTCGCGAAGGTTGGCGCCTTTCGCAGTCTCTTTCGCATTTTCTTCTTTCCTCACCTCTGTCGCTAGGTTTGGTCGACTACCACAGAGAGACAAAGCCAACAATTTCCGAGATACCCTTAATATATGATTCTTTTCTGAGAGGTAAAGAAGTCGCAACCGCTGGCGTCTTCTTCCCTCTGAAGAAAACCCAGATCTCCCATCGTCTTTCTCGGCGGTTCGTTTCACAATTTGTACCATGGGTAGCCCCGCTAGCGATGCTCGAAAACTATCAACGCCTGCTGCATCTTGTAGACTTGTCGATTCCTCCTCCGAAAACCCAGTCAACAATCTTGTAGCAGGTCGACTCTGCCATTCGAGAATGGTAATTCGTAGCGCCGTGACCTCATCGATCTTAGCTTTCTGACTCAACCACAATGCATCTGCTTTGATCTCAGCTAAATCATATGGGGAATTTGGCGATGCGTTGACATGAATTGCGGCGGTCTTCGAGTCGAATTCGGATTTTGATTTTGCGGATGGAGGAGCAAAGGGATTCAAACTCTGGGAAAGACAGCGTATGCTTTCTGCATGCGACAGAAACAGGAATAGACCTGTCGCATCTTCTGAGGTTGTTTCGGAGTCGCACAGGTGAAGGTAAGCCCTTTTCCACGATCTGGATCCTATTAGCCTTCTTCTTGATATCCCCATGTACGGACGTACAGAAGTTGCGCGTCCCCAGAGAAACACTTGTCTAGGGACGGAAAGTAGGCTTCCGGAACCGGAGCCATTGGCAGCAGCACCACTATATCATTATACAACCTTGTAGAGAGTGTGCGATGAGCACGAGGCGGAAGTGGGAGACCTTGAAGCTGGCGCTGGAGCTGGGTTCTTGAGCCCTGAGCTTGGACTGGATGGAGGTCAACAATGAATACCTATCCGGGCTTAGTCTCCCGCGCACTCTTCACGAAATTTTGGTGTTTGGTTCTTTTGACAGAGGGTCCCGTTTCGGAAAGCTACCCGAATCGACGGTTGTCCGAATACGGATTATTCCGGCGGTGAAAGTGAATTAATCCCATGCTTCAATATCTGAGTCAGATTATCATCGCATTATCCTGACGGGGACCCGACTTCGAGGTGGAGGTAGTTAAAATTACCGTCCCTTCCCCTTCAATCTTACTGTCGGTCCTCCCTCCGGTGTTTATACGTCTATTGCCAAAAACACCGCGACCATGCCTGACTCCGGTCTAGTTGACTATTCACCCCGCCATCCCACCAAGGCTGCACAGCTTGATAATGCGTCCAATCTTATTCTGATTGACAACTACGATTCTTTTACGTGGAATGTGTATCAATATCTGGTCCTGGAGGGTGCGACAGTCACCGTGTTTCGCAATGATCAGGTTACACTGGACGAATTGATTGCGAAGAAGCCCACCCAACTGGTGATCAGCCCTGGTCCTGGTCACCCCGAAAAAGATGCTGGGATCAGCAATGAAGCGATACAATACTTTGCTGGAAAGATCCCCGTGTTTGGGGTTTGTATGGGCCAGCAGTGTATCATTCAGTCTTTTGGCGGTAAAGTCGATGTCACGGGCGAAATTCTCCATGGCAAGACGTCCGTTCTGAAGCATGACGGCAAGGGAGTCTATGCAGACCTTCCTCCCTCTCTAGCAGTCACACGCTACCATTCTCTTGCTGGTACCCATTCTACTGTCCCGGACTGCTTACTGGTTTCGTCCTGGATCGAACTTGATGAGACTGGACGCAAGGGGGTTATACAAGGAATTAGACACAAGGAATTCGTGGTAGAAGGAGTACAGTTTCATCCGGAAAGCATCCTTACCGAGAACGGGCGGGCGATGTTCAGAAACTTCTTGAAGATGCGAGGAGGTACCTGGGAAGAGAATCGACGTCTGACCGGACAGCCCATCCCTGTTAGCTCCTCACCTATCAATACTACCAAGCCAGATAAGAAGACATCTATACTGGAGAAGATATATGCCCATCGAAAGGTTTCTGTGACCGCTCAGAAAGAGATTCCATCTCAGCGTCCTGAGGATCTTCAGGCTGCTTATGACCTTGGTATCGCACCTCCACAGATCTCTTTCCCGGCGCGACTTCGGGAATCATCGTTTGGTCTATCCTTAATGGCGGAAATAAAGAGAGCATCTCCTTCGAAGGGTATTATAGCGGCGTCCACCTGTGCTCCAGCCCAAGCAAGAAAATATGCCATGGCGGGCGCTAGCGTTATTTCTGTTCTCACAGAACCTGAATGGTTTAAGGGAAGCATTAATGATCTTCGTGCAGTTCGACAGAGTCTAGAGGGCATCCCTAATAGGCCTGCGGTTTTGCGGAAAGAATTTGTTTTCGACGAATATCAGATACTAGAGGCCCGATTGGCCGGTGCTGATACTGTACTTTTGATTGTTAAGATGCTGAGTGTTGAGTTGCTCACCAGATTATACAACTATTCGCGGAGTCTGGGAATGGAACCACTTGTTGAGGTTAACACTCCAGAAGAAATGAAGATCGCAGTAGACCTTGGAGCGGAGGTGATAGGGGTCAACAACCGAGATCTGACAAGTTTCGAAGTTGATTTGGGCACCACAAGCAGATTGATGGATCAAGTTCCTGAGGCTACTATTGTCTGCGCCCTAAGTGGAATTTCAGGCCCGAAGGATGTAGAGGCTTATAAAAAGGATGGCGTTAAAGCTATTCTCGTTGGTGAAGCTCTTATGCGGGCGAAGGACACTGCAGCCTTTGTCTCTGAGCTTCTTGGTGGCGGCGCAGCAAAGCTCTCGGATACTGCAGAACTCCCTCCCCTAGTGAAAGTGTGTGGGACACGCTCACCCGATGCCGCTCGCACAGCGATTGAGGCAGGGGCTGATCTGATCGGCATCATTCTGGTCCAGGGTCGCAAGAGACTTGTTTCCGACGAGGTTGCACTTCAGATTTCAGAGGTCGTGAAGTCTACACCACGGCCGTCGAGCAGTCAACCGCCTGCACTACATGAAACACAATCTACATCTGCTGATTACTTCGAGTATTCCTCGAGATCTTTACGTCATCCAAAACGCGCATTGCTCGTGGGAGTTTTCGCGAACCAGCCTTTGTCTTACGTTTTAACCCAACAGCAAAAGTTGGATCTGGACGTCGTACAGCTTCACGGTTCCGAACCTCTGGAGTGGGCCAGTCTGATACCTGTACCTGTGATTCGGAAGTTTGGTCTTGGTGAGCCCGGTCTATCTCGTAGAGCTTATCATACTCTTCCACTGTTGGATTCTGGTGCAGGGGGTACGGGAGAAGTGCTTGATATTTCGGGAGTGCAAAAAGCCTTAGAGAGAGATGATGGCCTGCGAGTCATTCTAGCTGGAGGACTAAACGCTGAGAATGTCGCTGAGCTCATCCATAAGCTTGGCAACTTCGCGAAGAAGGTGGTTGGTGTTGATGTTAGCAGCGGGGTGGAAACAGCAGGTTCACAAGACCCAGATAAGATTCGCGCCTTTGTCAAGGCGGCGAAATCTATCCAGCGATGATTGTTCATGTGTATTGTACATCCTTACGACGACATTTGTATTTGCCGTCCCCCAAATAGGAACAACGAGAATGAATTTCCACCGAGTCATCTTGATATTTCGATCTAAATACTTCAGACCTGCACATATTTAGCCTGCCTCATACTATTAGCCTCATATACTCTTCACCTTCGAGTCACCTCACAAGGAGCATTTCCTTTGATCTATACTTCTCTCACATCCGTAGAGCATTCTATTAAATGAGCCCGTTTTATTAACACAGATACCTCATAACCATTTATATTACGATATTCAGACTTCTCTGATTTCTTGATGGGAACAATGCTGTGAGGAAGGATATATGTCTCAGATTCTCAACTCTTGTTTTAATTCTTCTCACTCATCAGTTCTCTATGCTAGCTCCACATCTACCATCATATTAACCAAGATATCTACGGCGTTCTGAAAACACAACATATAACCTCTACATCTCAGCCTGTTCTAGAATGGGGAAGTCATTCCAGAGAGTCAACGCCTGCTGTGCGGGAAATTTCGGAGATAATGGCGACAAGATCCCCCAATGGCTACGTGCAAACGGCGGCACATATTCCAAGGAGATGAATTCTGACGTTACCCATCTCATTACCACTGAGTCTGCATTTAAGCGGAATGTTGAAGCTGGTACATTACCTCATCTTAATTTATGTTATACTTAGAGCGTTGTGTTGATTTATTGCAACAGTACAGGCCGCGAAACGTATGAAACACGTTAAGATAGTTTCATACGATTGGTTGGAGGACTCTTTGATGTCTAAAACTCGCAGACCAAAGCGTGAGACTCAGTACCTTTGGGAGAAGTTATTAAAAAAGAAGACCCAAAAGAAAGCCGCGAAAGCTGGTAAAATTGGAAAGTCTACGAAGGGACGCAATGGCGGTGCAGGTATATACCCTAGCACTTCTAGGATAAAAATCGATATAATAACCGTGATATAGCAAAATCCCTGCAGAATTTTCGCAAGGGATCTCATTCTCTAGTCGATGAGATGGAGAAAGGCACGTATTATTGCAATCAAACTCTATTTGGATAGATATCTGCGTGCTAACGGTCAAGGGATTATCAGCGGGCTATCACCTCTATACAGACAAGGAGACCGGCACAACATACTGCGCAACGCTCGTCCGACCGACACTTATGGCTGGGCGCAATGAAAAATATCAGCTTAAAGTAGGTTCCATCTCTCTGCGTCTGGTATCATCTGAGACTCCGTATTGATTATCGTGGCCAACGTCCTATCCTCATATCATCTTCGAAGCCCCGACACTCCCTCATCATCGTTATCTTCGTGTCCCTATAGAAAGTCCATATGCTCAACAGCTGCAGCTCTATGAATCGAACGCCGAACCACGCGTGTATGCAACCTATGTCAAATACAGTCGTGTCGGAAAGTCGGGAACAGAACTTGTTGCTCCTCGCGGAAGCAGTTTCGACCTAGCTATGGCGGCATACAAGAATTTCTTCAAGATCAAGACGGGCAAAGATTGGGATGATAGGTTCGATGGCAAACTCCCGGAACCGAAGAGAGAGCAGGGAAATGTCCTTCCTCCTGATGAAGGATGGTTTCGTCATGAGCTGCCTACTGGTCTTCTTGCGAGCTTCTTCATGCAGACGGAGATGTCTACCGTTGCGTCGAGTACGTCCCGCTCAGGAAATGAGAAGGAGGAAGTTCATGATCAAGTTCGAGACTCACATCTTGATGAGCCAGAGGGCGTTCTTAATGATCAGAATGAAGAAGATGACAATAATATTGTCCAAATGGCTTCGGATAGTAGCGACCAAGATGCTGACAAAGACGACAATACTGGCGTTAATGACGATACAGACTTACTTAGCGAAATGAGTGTTGAAACCGTGGACACATGAAAAAATACAGCTACTTTCATTTAAGCAGGTATTTGAAATCGGTGCAGTTTAATTAGGCCATACTTGAGGTTAACATTGGTGTTGCTTTTGGATTTAAATTACTTACTGGTAGCTTCGAGAATGTTTACAATCTTATTTCTGTGTTCTCCTGTAGTCTATGTAATGGAAGTCTAGAAGATTGCCCGTTTATACATAGAACTACATTGTTAGGCTGCCTCGAGAAGCACTAGCTTTCTGGATCTGCTACAACACCGTCCGGTTTTCTTTTGCAGGAAAAATGAGCCATCTACCATTATCTTCTTATAATGTCACAGTTGGTTACAAGCCTTTTATCGTGGCTTTATCTAGTATAACCATAGATAATACGTGTTTGAAGTCTCAAAAAAGATATACCGAACCCCACCATTCGCCAACAATGATGAATGCAGACCCTGTACAAATTTCCTTTTGAACTCTGCCAGAAAACCTTTGTACGCCAAACTTTTCAGCCCCAGACGCTGTAAAGTATAAGAAAATTTCCCGATCTCCTTGCTTTTGTTTTTTGATCCCCGTTTAAAGATAATCCTTCTTTCTGCTAGTCCTCGTGTACTGAGTGAGAGCCCACTCAACGTCACCGGTGGAACCCTTTTCTAGCGTACCTCCCCTGATTTCAAAGAGTCTCATCGTCATACGCGGTCCGACTTCAGCCAATTCGACATCACGATAGCCGGTCTTCACGAAGACATGATGCCGTACTTCAATACTGTCCTCTTTATTCACGAAAGTAACCACTCTGTTCCCGAGCTTACCACTGCCTTCTCGTGGTGGAAACAGATGCTTCAGGATTTGAATAACGCGCTTTCCCAGTTTCGTCTTGAACCCTTCAAAGATCAGATGCGGGTAGCTCTCCGACACCGTTCCACGAGCTGCGTTGGGAATGTCCGCCCGTAAAACGACATTATGAAGCGAAAAGCTGGCAGTGGGGCCGTGGGGAAGGTGCGATACCGTTAGAGCAGTTGGAGTTCCGCGGTGTTCGTGCAAGAGAACCATGTCCGTCAATGCTGCAGCATTAGCGCTGGAGACCATGTCCGGCAGAACCAAGTTACCACGATTGAGTCGAATGGAGGTTGGAAGGAGCAAGCGGATCTCTTTCGCAAACGTGCTCAGTCGCGCTGAAGGTGATCGCGATGTGGTAACTAGAGGTCGGGGGTCAATGATGCCGGATGTGAGAGCGTATTCATCGTCTATATCCAGAAGATCTGCATCTTTGTCCTTGGTGGAGTCAAGAGATTCGTCATATTTGAAATCCTCCCGAAGCTTCTTGTCGTTCGCGATTGATGTGCCTAGAGGTTTTCCTGATGCTAGAGAAGCTTTGAGTTGCGCTCTCTTTTCCGCAATGGAGGCATCGCGGAGAAGCAAAGCTCTTCGATAGAGATAGTCGCGGCGTTCGCGGGCTTGTCGGCGCTAAAAATGTGTTAATAATTCTGTTTCCTAATGAAGAAATAATAGTAAGGAATGGATATTCTTACCAACATGTTGACGGCAGATGATAGCCTTGCTTTGATATCTGTAGTCAGTCTGTTGTATGAGGGCAACTTTTTTTTTTCCCGATAAGCACTGCGTCTCTGGCGCTAAGAGGTCGCCGTTGTGGCATTTTCGCCGCCCCGGAGCCAGAACGTTAGAGTGCAGCCACCACTAACTTTGCGGAGACCGTCGAGACCCTTTCTCGTCGAAACATCCCAACTTCTTCTAACACATTCACGCTCTTTTGTCAGTGGTGACGGTGGAGGGTTTCGACTTGGACCGAGATCACCTAGCTGTTGTACTTCTTCAGCGGGAAGTTTGCTGGGCGAAACATCCCTCGGACTGCTGTCGAGCATAGCTTCTATTTCTTCATCCCCGCTTCCGCACACTGACGTTCTTTGCTTGACGAAACGTTGTCTCCTCCAGAATAAACAGATCCCTAGCAACCGTTGGGATTTTTCATTCTTTTTTATCTTGGGAATTTCCGATTGCCGCTGGTTCTGACCTCTGGTCGTACCTGAATGCTCCAGCGGAGTATCTTATTTGCGTCACATTTCGCGATTGCTACAGCAGGCGACTCCGTCAGTTAAACCGAAAGCCTCGTTGGCCCCTAGGGGCAGAGCCCTACGATAATGGAGGCTTTTACTCATATGGGAAACCATCTCATTTCTGATTCTGCACCTACGATTAATGCAGGCGACGACATGTCTACGATCGACCATGATGAGAATATCCTGAGCATGACTAGTGGGCCTCGGAGGAGGAGGCATGATGATGAGGAAGATGGATCAGAAACATATGATGATGATGATGATGACCTGGAGAGCATGGCGAGTGTACCTGTCGGTGGCGAGAAGAAGAGCAAGGCCAAGGTGGAAGAAGAGAAGGAGCTCCCTCCCCATGCATGCGCGTAAGTTTGAAGTTTTGTCCCATACAGCTCATGAAAATGTGATCACTGACAATCATTTAATTAGGTACTGTGGAATCCACAATCCAAGCAGCGTTGTGAAGTGCCTGACCTGCGGCAAATGGTTCTGTAGCGCCCGTGGCAACACCTCCTCGTCGCATATTGTTAACCATCTAGTGCGCGCGCGTCATAAGGAAGTGCAACTTCATCCCAATTCCTCCCTGGGCGACACTATCCTGGAATGTTATAACTGTGGGACAAAGAATGTGTTTCTCCTGGGTTTTATCCCGGCAAAGTCAGACACGGTTGTCGTTCTCTTATGCCGACAGCCCTGCGCCGCGATGCCTTCATCCAAAGATATGAACTGGGACACCTCGCGCTGGCAGCCGCTTATCGAGGATCGTTCCTTTCTGCCGTGGCTTGTTGCTGCTCCTTCCGACCAAGAGCAACTACGAGCTCGACACTTGAGTCCGCAGATGATTGCGAAGTTGGAAGAAATGTGGAAGGATAACGCTTCTGCTACGGTGGCAGATCTCGAAAAGACAACCGGAGTAGATGACGAGCCAGCACCAGTACTACTGCGTTATGATGATGCTTTCCAGTACCAGAATGTTTTCGGTCCTCTGGTCAAGATTGAAGCGGATTATGATCGCAAATTGAAGGAATCCCAGTCGCAGGACGGTTTGGTCGTTCGCTGGGATCTCGGTCTCAATAACAAACACCTTGCTAGCTTTGTGCTCCCCAAGCTTGAGCTCGGTGATGTGAAATTAGCTGTTGGCGATGAGATGCGTCTGAAGTACACTGGAGATTTACGTCCTAAGTGGGAGGGAGTTGGATACGTTATCAAAATACCCAACAACCAATCGGACGAGGTCACTATTGAGTTACGTTCTAAGGGAGACCATAAGTCTGTGCCTACTGAATGCACGCACAACTTTACAGCCGATTATGTGTGGAAGGCAACATCTTTCGACCGCATGCAACTAGCTATGAAGACATTCGCTGTTGACGAGATGAGTGTCTCTGGCTACATCTTCCATCGCCTGCTTGGACACGAGGTAGCAGCTGCTCCAATGAAGACGCAGATGCCTAAAAAATTCAGTGTACCTGGCCTTCCAGAGCTTAACGGCAGTCAGATCAATGCTGTCAAGAGTGTCCTGCAGAAACCACTCAGTTTAATTCAGGGTCCACCTGGAACGGGAAAGACTGTCACATCAGCTACGATTATTTACCACCTCGCTAAGATCAATGGTGGACAAGTACTGGTCTGTGCTCCCTCGAACGTTGCTGTCGACCAGCTATGTGAACGGATCCATAGAACTGGCCTAAAGACTGTGCGAGTGACTGCGAAGTCTCGTGAGGATGTGGAGTCTCCAGTTGGATTCCTCTCGCTGCACGAGCAGGTCCGGATGAACGACAGCAATATTGAACTCGTGAAACTGAACCAGCTGAAGGCAGAGTTGGGAGAACTGTCCAGTCAAGATGAGAAGAAGTTCAAGCAGCTTACACGCGCTGCTGAACGAGAGATCCTCACGAACGCTGATGTTATTTGCTGCACTTGCGTCGGTGCTGGTGATCCGCGTCTTGCTAAATTCAAATTTAGGACCGTCTTGATTGATGAGTCGACTCAGTCTGCGGAGCCCGAATGTATGATCCCGCTTGTTTTGGGCTGCAAGCAAGTTGTGCTCGTTGGAGATCATCAGCAGCTTGGTCCTGTAATCATGAACAAGAAGGCTGCCAAGGCGGGTCTAAATCAATCGCTGTTCGAGCGACTTGTCATTCTGGGCTGCTCTCCGATTCGTCTGAATGTGCAATACCGTATGCATCCTTGCCTGTCCGAATTTCCGTCGAACATGTTCTATGAAGGCTCTCTCCAAAATGGTGTCTCCATGGCCCAGCGTCTCCGTCGGGACGTCGATTTCCCTTGGCCTGTCGTTGATAATCCGATGATGTTCTGGTCAAATCTCGGAAATGAGGAGATCTCAGCGTCTGGAACATCTTATCTTAACCGTACGGAAGCTGCGAACGTGGAGAAGATCGTCACGCGCTTTTTCAAGGCAGGCGTGCAGCCAAAAGACATTGGTATCATTACTCCTTACGAGGGTCAACGTAGCTACGTTGTGAGTTCCATGCAGACGACCGGAACATTCAAGAAGGAGCATTACAAGGAAATCGAAGTAGCGTCTGTGGATGCTTTCCAGGGACGAGAGAAAGACTTTATCGTTCTCTCTTGTGTTCGCTCCAACGATCACCAAGGAATTGGTTTCCTCAGTGACCCACGTCGTCTCAACGTCGCCTTGACAAGAGCCAAGTATGGTCTTGTAATTCTTGGTAATCCTAAGGTCCTATCTAAGCATCCTCTGTGGAACTATTTGCTGTTGCACTTCAAGGAGCGACACTGTCTTGTCGAAGGACCTTTGTCAAACCTTCAGGAATCCCTGGTCCAGTTTAGTCGCCCTAAGCAGGCATACAGAGGTCCACAGCGCTTCCAAATGGCATACAACCATGCTTCAAGCATGGCTAGTGGTATGATGAATGGAAGGAATGGTCACCGTAATGAATACCACGACTCCGGATCTGTTGTTGGCTACATTCCCGATGATGTCTCTTCTGTTCACTCTTCGGCGCTCGGCGGAGTTGGCTTGCCTTCGGGATACCCTCCTATGTTCCAGAATTTCGCTGAGGCATGGCCATCGCTTCCTGGAGCTCGTCGCCCTAATGGTGCTAGAGGTAAAGGGGCACCCAGTATTGCAGGGGAATCTGTGGCCGCCACGGAGTCAGATGTCACAGGAAGCGTCATTGATGGCAAGCAAGGCGGTGTCAGCCTCGCAGGTCTTAGCATCAATGACGTGAGCAAACAGACCAGTTTGAGCCAGTCTGACAGACTCAAGCGCTACGTTGAATCCGGAGGCCGCGAGCCGTACAAGTCGGGGGTCAACGACAATGGAAGCATATTCGGTGGCAGTACTGCCAGTATCCGCGTTACTCGTGGCGTCCCCGGTCATGTTCATGATGATGACGATGCCCGCAGTGTCTCAACTGCCTTTGCTAGTCAGGTGGGAGGAAATTATGATTGAGATTGACGGCCTCTTCCTATTCCTGCCAACAGTGTAACGATAGTCTACTTGCGGTGGATGTTAACCGCCGAGCTGCATTCCCAGGGATCGGTTCTGTCTG
This sequence comes from Paecilomyces dactylethromorphus, assembly GCA_029606265.1. Taxonomy (NCBI): domain Eukaryota; kingdom Fungi; phylum Ascomycota; class Eurotiomycetes; order Eurotiales; family Thermoascaceae; genus Paecilomyces; species Paecilomyces dactylethromorphus. Next base: position 192,357 of record JAPVCE010000027.1, read on the forward strand.
GTTAGGTCTTTTAACATCCTGGACAATCGAGTTAGGGCCTCAGCGACTGCCTCAAGCTGGCACAGCAGGTCTCTTGAGCCTTGGAGTGGTGGAAGGGTAAGTCAATTTTCAGAAAGGGAAAGAGAGATGCCTGACTCCTTCATAGCAAGCTCTTTTGAGCAGCAGTGGCTATCATGTATGTGGCAACGCTTATGCTGTTGAATGAGTTACGGAAACGATATTACTTAGGAGAGCCTAAATACCTTTGAATCGGTAGATGAGCCAGTGGAAGTGCCTGACCGCTTTCTGACGATGCTCCGAACTATGTGAGGACTGTCAGCAATGGTCAAACTGTTGGAGCAGACTGGACGCCCTAAGATCAGAGCGAGTGCGACAGGTACCTGGGCAGTTGGGAGTTTGGACAGCGAGACGTATGCCTGCAGGATATAATCTTCCAAGATCCATTTTCCGCCCAGGCAGTCGCTTTCCGACTCACGAATTTTGCCTCTTAGTCGCACATTTGCTCCTTTCTCTCGTTAGACATGACTTGTTCTCGTGTCAGCACCGATCTGCATGTGTTTTAAGCAGCTTGGGGATTTTTGTGGTGGTGGAGCGCAGTTGTACTTTTGAATCTGACAGGGAAGCGTGTGAGCTTTATTCGCCGTTAGCGTATATGTTGAGGCAGCTCTTCATCATCCACGTGGAAAATCTCACCGGCTATTCCCTCGCCAACCTTTATTTGTGCTTTCTTTTCGATTTAAACCAATTGTCATTCATTACTAGCAAGAAAATATCTAAAGTGCTTATTCTCATTTGTTGTTCGATCTTCAAGTATCTGACAGCTCTCCGCTGAGCTAGCGTTCTCACTAGAGAGTATAGACATGGAGCACTGCGTCAGCGAATGAGCTCTGATTTTCGTGGAATCTCATATGTCTAGCAAACTTTATTACAAGGACAATCTATTCAGACCATAGCAGATATGATCAAAATCCTAGTGTCATCCACATCTGACTAAATCATCATGCTATGAGACGAAGGCTTATGCGGTGGCAGTGTCGCAGCAGCGGCACGTAACGCCTATTGCTTTAAGCCACTATTCATACGCTACGGTTATCCTGCTCCGCATACGAACCTAAAGTGGCTTGGACGCTAGAGCCTGCGGAAGAATCAGGGCGAGGTTACATCTTTTGACTATCCAGCGCACGTCAACGGACGGTTTAGAAAATGGTTGCCTGAGAAAGTTTATCAGCTCGGCAGGTGGACCTGCAATCCCCACCCACATCAGGCGAAGACATCAAGTATTTATTTGTTTCCCATGGTCAAGGCAGTATAGAGCTTTGGTCTTAAAACCCTGATTGCACTCCAACCTATGAAAAAAAATTTTTTCTTTATATCTAGGTCGAAACAGTCCACAGTTCCCCATCTGGTAGTTTCTTTTAGGTTTTGGGACACTTGAGATTCATCCCTTCCATGGCTAAGAGGACGTCCAAGTTAATCGACATTTCGACTTCACAAGTCGCATCCCACGCCCACCAGCAGGATGAAGCTGTCGAAGAGCATAATAACCACGGCATTTCCCAAGAGCCACCACCATACTCCAGCCCTGTAGTCACGCAACCCAGTCCTAGCGGAAACCAGCAGCGACCGATCCGCTACCTGAGCAACATCCCGTCGCTTCCCAATCTTGACTACTCCAAGTACCAAATCCCCGACTGTACTGTCTCCAAAGATGGCACTATAGTCACGTATCATCGGGAGCTATGTTCAGATCCAAGGGTTATGGCACAGTTCATTAAAGAGCAAGCGGCTTTACCACCACTACCATACATCCGCATCATGGGAAATGGTTCACGAGAGAGTGGCATGAGTCAGCCGGATTTCGATGTCAAGATCAATATGTTAAGGTACTTTCTACCTACGAGGTCATCGACAGGGTGGAATTATCTGAAACTAGTGGAGGACGGTCAATTGGCTTTCCGTGGGAAGAATACGCAGACAACGTCACCGAATGTCAAGGGTGGGATTGAGGATTGGGCCAAGAGATTTTGTTCGGAGAACTCGTCGCAGAAAACGTAGGAACTCTACCCCTTCCTTTATCCTGTTTCAAGGACGCAATGAATCGTCTGAAGCCCACCGAACATTCATATCCTGAGACTCTGAAATTATGTCACGGTAAACTAACTGAAAATAGATTCACTCTTGAACGTCAGATGACAAACTGGAATACCAGCTATATCGAAGGCCAAATTCGCAGTCTCATCGCCGCGACAGGCTACACACATCATGTTACTGTGACATTTCCAGTCCGGTATTCCAAGATTACCATTCAACCTCGAGGAGAGAGCTTCCTTACCACTCTCTTCTCCCCGATCCTAGAGAAGAGACGTTATGAAGTGGCGCGGGCAGTTTGGCCCTATGCGACGCTCCCGCCAAGCCTTGAGTCTGAAGATGCAGGCCGTTCGTGTGCTGTACAGACTGAAGAGGTGTGGTGGCGCGATTGGAAGGACGTTTTGAGACTGGCGATTATCACGAGGAGGAGCGGATGGGTCACGCTGGACGATGTGTTGGAATATAGGATGTGTCCCATTGAACCACAGGGCCCAAAAAACCCCTGGGGATATCCATATCCCTCTTAATCATAAATATCATATTTGGGTTTAATTATGTTTCCAAGCAATTCTATCATTTGCAAGCGATGAGTTATGTGCATGTACAGAAGCGAATATTTCCAAATAAACAACTTTTAATAACCTCCAACACCAGTGGACTAATTTCGGTTTCTTAGAATTAACCGCAACATAGCGGATGGCAACGTTTGATGGGTTTAAGCCTTTTCGCTGCTTCATGAACGAAGACAGATACAACTGTCCCACGTGGGTCGCTCCCGGGAAGCCGAACAGCCGAATTTCCGAATGTCCGAATGTCCGACATTCGAGATGGCGATAAATTGTTTCCCTTCTAAGTTAAGAGGTTTTTTTTTTTTTTTTT
>JAPVCE010000027.1:195427-236941 GCA_029606265.1 Paecilomyces dactylethromorphus
TCATGGAGCACCAAGCCCAGCAGGTCGATGAAGGACCGTCGCTTGTGAGACGCTACAACGTGGAGCGATCATGCGTTCGATGCCATGAACGAAAAGTCCGATGCAATAAGAATATGCCGTGCTCTGCATGCCTCCGATCCAAGGTCCCTTGTCGTTACCCAGGTCCAGAGCGAACTAAACGCCGCTCACAGAGGCAATCTGCCGCAAACTCGAATTTGATGCCCCGCCTAGAAAGACTAGAACGAGTAATAGCTTCAATTCCCAGCAAAAGCTCACCAGTGACAACTGTGCATTCCACGATCAATGATAGATCTGCCTCTGTCTCTGGATCCTTTTCTGAACCTGTCCCTGATAAACACGGAACAGCAACCCGAGGTGCGCAACTAGAATTGAATCCCCAGCAAGGCCTTTTACTGAAGGATGGTGCTTCCACGCGGTATATAAATGAATTATTGTTTTCCAGTGTATTAGACAAAGTTAGTGGACTTGCCTAAGAGATGCAGCGATTAAATGTCTCGAGAAACTGAAATTACATCCTACAGGAAAGTGAACTCCAGTCAGCCATTGACAGCCCGAATGTTAGTACTCCTGAGAATGGGGAAGCTATGACTGGATTCGATGGCCTAATTTCAAACCCACTGTTATCTACGACTGATGTCTCATCTGGCTTTCCATCCCGCCGACAAGCAACGCAATTATGGCAAATCTACCTGAATAACGTTGACCCTCTCATAAAGATTCTTCACATCCCAACAACAAAACCGGTCATATTCGCTGCCATAAACGATCCCAAACAGGCTCCCCCAGATGTAATCGCGCTTTTATTCTCTATTTTCTTTGCGGCTGTGGCAAGCTCAGGTTCTCCTGAGGCGCATATAATCTTGGGCCATGATCGGCAATCAGCGCTCAGAACGTACAAGCGGGGTTTGGAGATATCCCTGCATATGGCATCATTCTTGGACTCACCTACGATAAGGGCTTTACAAGCGATGGCGCTATACCAGGTAAATATCTCCTCATGTCCTCCTTCCTTGTTGTGGATGTTGCTGATGATGTCTATGGTTAGATGTGCCGTCGAAATATTAGCGGTGGTCGTTCCGGCTGGACTGTAAATGGACTTTTAATTCGGACGGCACAGTTAATTGGCCTTCATCGCGATGGAGAGCATTTCAAACTTCCTCTATTCGAATGTGAAATCCGCCGTCGATTATGGTGGCAGATCATTGGCTCTGACACTAGGGTTGCAGAAGATCACGGCCTTCTGACTGGAGGGCTCGACAGCTTCTGTGATACAAAGCTTCCAGTGAACGTGGATGATAGCGACTTGAGTCCGGATATGCAAATTACTCCGGCTCCAAAGTCCAAGTGGACCGAGATGACCATGTTTCTTGTAGCGGCTGAGATGAACAGAGCCGTTGGGCAGATATCTCGACTGTCTATCGTAGGGCTTAACAGTAACGACAAAGCGACAAGTCTGAAGCAGATTCTGGAAAGTGTTAAAGGGACTATTGAGAACAACTACCTGCAGTATTGTGACCCAAATATTCCCATACAGAAATCTGCCATACTTTTAGGGCGGGTCCTGATGGGAAAACTAGAAGTATTCATCCGCCAGCAGTCTCTTAGGGGCCTGAGTTGGGAGGACTCTGCTGCCCGTGCATCTGAACAAACGCTTTCCTTGGCGTGCGATACCATAGAAGTCGGTATCAAGTTGAAGACCGATGAGCTCCTGAGCAACTTTCACTGGCTATTTACGACTTACCCTCAGTATCACTTGCTTACCTATATTCTATGGCATCTCTGTGTTCGACCAGCAACCGCCGACGCTGATCGGGTGTGGAGTGTGGTGAATGAATCATTTGAGTCGACCGAGACTCCAGGCTGGCCAAGACCTGGCCCCAAATGGAACGTGATCCGCAAGCTCCGAGAGAAAGCAATCAATGTCCACCGTTCTTATCTGTCTACAAAGAACACAGAAGCAGATTTAATCACTACAGATGGCCCTCACCTTCAGGGTGAAAAGGTAGGAGAAGATGTCTTCAATATGGCATTTGGAGACGGAGAGCTTTGGGACTTCGATTCCTCTTATTTTCCGGATATGGTAGGTTTCCATCCGGAATCTGATATGCAGACTTGGAACACTTGAAGCAAGAACCGGTTATTCTTATTAGAGATTATCATGTCTGGCTCTGGAGCTAAATTCCTGTGTTAGATTATCAAACCAGGCCCCTTTTGAGATAAGACAATAGAAACCATGCAGTTTTGACAAGATCGATGTTATTAGAGTAGAATATTCTTGACTCGGAGATTAATCTGCATCGTTCAATAAGCGGGGGCAAAGAGTACTAGTGCTCAATATCTTCTTTGTATGCTGTATCCCTAGTTTCTTGAATTACAATAAACATTAGAAACGGCGGTTCCCCACACGGATGGAGCAGACAGTATGATCATCCACCTCGTCGACCCTGCAGATTATGCAGATCTCTTATAAAGATCGACAGCTAGAATCATGGAGCCTACCCTAGAATAATAAATGTGAGTCGACAGGTGCACCACTTTATGTGAAATAATGATATTGATGGGGTGCTATTGTTTCTATAGACCCTATGTCACGAAAGATTTATCTGTTAAAATAGATAATATTCGAGAGCAGATCTGCCTAATAGTTATCGTTGCTTCGCGTCAAATTACGTCATGATATCCTTGTTCGCATTCTACGCATAAAGATAATCGTGTGGTTAGGGTAGCTATACCTTCTGCTAGAACATTTTGTTACACACTTGCGTGGTAATTACCTATTTAAGAGCATCTAAGGGTACTATGCTTGGTAGATCCACGTGGATAAGCCTGGTCGCGCGCCCTCCACGTTTTGAGAGAGGGGATGCTGGATCGATCTGCGAGTTGATTTAATCGAATCGAATCAACCACGCGCGACTAATTCCCTGAGTTTTCTATCGTTTTCTTTAGGCGAGATATAGTTTTGTTGCATGGGGTCCCAAGCAAGGGCTGCGGCAACTGCTTCCGACAGTCAGTCAGGGGCTCTCGCTGAAACGAGTCTGCGACACATAACGATTGAACGTGTTGCCCTTGCTTCCATGCAGAGTAACTGCTCTTAGGATCTTCATGGATTGCACCGCCTAGTCTGAAAATGCTGTGCTTAAATTACTGAAATTGGAGCATTGCCTCAAAGTTAATCTTGGCGTAACCATTCTTAGAGGTCCTAAGAACCCCCTGAACAGTTCACCTGATACATGACACACGGTCAACAGTATTCTCAACAATGGTCTAGAATAAGCGCATTTTGTGTTGTTTTGCTTATTTAGTCTACTCCTTGGCTCCATGTCAGAGATTTGATTTTAAGCCAGATCATGGGTCCCGTATAAGGCGACTTCTTCTCTATCTTCTGGTAGGAGCGACACTTTGTCGCTCGCCTTTTTAATCTTTTTTATTCCATACCCTACTTGTTGATTTGTTTCAAATGGTGTTTGGCTGGCCCAATCTCCTGCCCTAATTTCGATTCTTCCAGCTTCCCCGACCCTCATTTCGGATCCTTGCGGCTTTCGCAGCTCGTATGACTTTATTTTCAAACACAACATATGTCTGGACATTTAGCTCTGTGAAGAGGTTTAAGAAACATCTGCTTCACCTTGACACATAAAATAAAATAAAGTCGTGATTGCTTTTGCCTTTGGATTACTACGCTCCGACTGCTCCGACTAATATTCTGCGATTCCGGAATACCCCCTCTGGCCTTCAAGGCCTGCTTTAACTTGTATGCCCCAGAATATCTGGAATATGAATTAAATATATTCTCTAATACTTAGAACACTAACAACTTCCTGTTCTAGAGTATCCTATCATTTGTTAATCTACTGCCATGGCTATCACTATTTCTATATCCCGGGAGGCCTTTCCGGAATTCCGTCAACCAAATGAGAATATTCGGGGTTCTGATTCATCTCAGCCAACATCTATGACGGTTCAGACGCGGAATTCGACAAATTCTCCAAACTTTGGTTTCACGGAGTTCCCCAAGCCAGCATTTGGTGTGTCGATCATTAAGACAGACTCTCCTTCGGTAGCATCACCTAGGAGTCCCTCTTTTATAGATAAGTACATGCCTCCGACGCCATTTATGGAAACGTTTGAGGATGAGGGTCAAATTTCTCCGGATTATGATCGCCTGTTAGACGATGATAATATCGAGGATGTTGAGGTGTCGAGTGAGCTACCATCGAAGGCTATGCTGGATGAGGCAGCTGGCTTACCTATTATCGATGCGGAGGGGAAAGAGATGCTATTCAAGAACCTTTATACACCTTCATATCCACTGGAAAAGAAACGAGTGATGGTCATTTTCGTCCGTCACTTCTTCTGTGGGGTGAGTTATATTATTTTTCTTTCCTTTTCCAATGAAATTGAACAATACATATATGGAAAATCTCTCGAGACAAACATCTAAACCAACTATTCGCAGAACTGCCAAGAATACCTCCGTTCTCTCACATCCGTCATCCCGTCTCCTGCTGTTCTACCGGACGGAACCGAATTGGTGATAATCGGTTGTGGTTCTCCTTCCCTTATCAACATGTACATTGAAGAGACAACATGTCCTTTCCCGGTCTATGCTGACCCAACCAAACGACTGTATAACACTCTGGGAATGGGACGCACTTTGAATCTCGGACGAAATGATCCGGAGTACATCCGTCGCTCCTTAATTACTGGCATGTTCCAGAGCGTCGTCCAAGGAGTTAAGCGTCTCGCCGAGGGAGATGCTTTCCGTGGCGGTGATATGAGACAGATCGGTGGTGAATTTATTTTCGAAGCCAACCTCAATCACACGCATGGAATGGCGAATACAGCGAACGGAAATAGTTCCGATGTCGACGTAAAAGTAACCTGGTGCCATCGCATGAGAAACACACGAGACCACGCTGAGATCAAGGTCATCTGTCGCGTTCTTGGTCTGTCACGCGAAAGCGAGATAAATACAAGTGAGAAGCAGAAATCAACCTTCGGCGGCGAGCAAAAATTGCGACGACCACAGCGGGTTCGGCGCTGGACGACCAGTCTTGCTAACGCTATGACGGTTACGCATGGACACAAACATAGTTGGAATAGAGTCAGCAAGAGCATTGATGCTGGCCGTGCGGGGATCTTTGGGAAGTTCTCCAAAGGTAACGAGTGCAATTGCGATTATAATGACACATTACAAGGACATTCCTGATGTGATTTTTCTAGACGCATAATCAATTTGATTCGATTCAGTGCAGAGATCAATCTAAGGAACGTGTTAAGAATAGATACCCCGGTTCGAATGTTGGAGAATGTCTGGCCTCATATTTGATATGCCTGAGGAGTATAGTTTGGGAATATTATCATTAATTTCTTTCGACGGTCAATATTTTCTAGAAGACTAAAGCGATATTTTCCGCTCCTTTGTTGGAACACATGATATTTTGAGCTAAAATATCATTTTCAGATGGATCAAGTCTGCGCCGTACATTGGACTATAACTAATGAGCGATTATCGCAAAATCATCTGTAATCCTGTAATTATAGCCCTTTCACCTCGGTCCTGAGTTGGAAAGATTCATTAAGTCGGCGGTAAATCTCTCGAGCTGTTTTTCTACCGAGAATACCGGAGATAATGTCCTTTTATCATCTTTGGAGCCTACTAACTCTCATAGTTCACTAAGTTTTCGGAATGATGTCTATCGTCTGTTAGGCATTTCGTCAAAGATAGCCGAAAATAGTAATAAGATACGTTTTGTGGAGCCCACAATACCTCGCAACCTGGCAGAGTTTCTTCACGGATTTATAATTTAGAGGAAATTTCAAGATGAAAAATTTGCCTCAAATATTGCCTTAGCACTCAACAACCCCATCTTATCTTTAAGCACGACGAGGATGACAAAGAGGAGATCTGGAGTTTTAGCAAATAGAGCCAGAAAACGCAACTCAGTTAAATCTCTCTACTTATGGTATTAGGATAGAGACAGAGGCATTTTTACAGACCTTTCTGGATAATCTGTTGTTGATCTTCGGGTGTGCGGTCTAATCCAACGATATCGGTATAATTCCGCAAAGAAGACACGACAACCAGCTACGATTTAAGGATAACTCCGCATCCTAGCATATGATGTATATCGTATCTATCGATTGTGTTTGTGAACAAAAGCTGCTGAATTTGGGGGAAGAGGTAGCCCTCCAAACATAATGATCCATGTGTCGGTTATCAATAAAGACGGTTAAACTACAAAGGGTAAAGAGATACGACGAGAAACAAAGCTCCCCCAGAACAACAGAGTTGATTATACATAAAATTAGATAATATATGTTGCACAATAAAGAAAATATGCGACTAATACTCAACAGATCATTGTACCGTACTACTATCTACCATCCAGGGCAGTATGTACAGACATGGCACCAGCAACACCCCAGACTTGAGTGACTGTTGAAGTCGAAGTTCCATGGCCGAACAACAAATGGGATGGAACCAGACTTCAGTATGCTCTCTCACATGCTCCTTCTGTCCTTCTATTGTCATGAAGTGCTATTATCTGATAAGTCTATAGTCCATACTGCCCTCAACCTCCGCGAGACTTTGACTTCGTCCCGAGTCCTCCCAGACTATGGGTTCAGGAGCCAACGACTTCAGCGATGGAATGTTTGAACATCAGTATTTCCCTGCCAGCTCCTCCATCTGAGTCCGCAGGAAAGCCCCTGTATCCAGTTATGGCGTTTTTCCACGGTGGCGCTTTCGTGTAGGCATCAGGCTCAGCTGGCATATATGAGGTAGACATTTGTCGCAAATTTCACATGGGGATATGGGTATGCCGACCATTGTGATTTCAGCCACCTTCCGTCTCGGCGTATTTGGATTTCTTTCCAGCAAAGAAATTCGGGAATACAATGAGGAATTTGGAGAGACTGGGGTTGAGAACTATGGTCTTTGGGATCAGATTCATGCTCTTCGCTGGATTCAGAAGCATATCGTTGCTTTTGGAGGTGATCCAGATCGTGTGACTTTGTTCGGCCAAAGTGCTGGCGGAGGTGAGTAAAGAATGAATCTATAGTATCACCGAAAGACACGTTTTGACGAGCCTCCAGTATCCTGCAACATTCACATGATGCGTGATGAGCGACTATTCTCCGCGGCTATTATCCAATCCAGCCCTCTACCACTGCGGGTATTTTAGACGGAAGCACAATACCAAGTGATATACGATAAGATGCTAGATGAGGTCGGAATTTCGCGAGATCTCTCACCAAGACAGCGTTTAGAAAAGCTGATAGAAGCCGATGAATGGAAATTAACAGCAGGCATGGTTCCTGTCTTCATAACTCCCGTCATCACAATCTCTCCATGCGACGATCCGATGCCTTCATATTCAGACTACTCCAATTTCAAACCTCCCTCATGGTGCAAACGAATCATGATCGGCGACGCCGCTAATGAATGTATGATCTGGAATAAAGGATTCTGAGAAATTGATGCCAAAGCCCTCGTAGCAAAATTCCAGAGTTTAGGCATCAGGAGATTTTAGATACAAATATAGAGCCACGAGCTCTTGTAGTTCCTGATTTTAAAGATCTTGGAATCAGTACGGCATTGCAACCTGGTGGACCTCATATCGATACCAACTAGGATTCATTAAGATGCTACGAGGAGTTTAAATTGATAGTATAAGATAGAGGAGCAGTAAAAGGAAGATAGTCTGAAGGAAGATAGTCTGAATTCTGCACAAGTTATGGCATAATTAATCGAGGAGGAAGACTTATTCCTAACCCCCTAATTCAATAAAATGGGTACATAAAAGACAGTATTGACGGCCGGTTCATACTCAAGATGAACTTTAGTCGCTGATCTTAGGATCCACGGGAGCAAGTTGATTCTAATATGGCCACCATCTCCTGACTAGAATCTATGTTAGGAGTGTCAAATCGTAGTTTGAACTCATAAAACGATGGGTCCAGATCCTCGCTAACTTCCGCTAATACCTTGATGTTTATGAGTAGCGCGTATAGTCGAAATCTAGAAGGGAAATTCGTTCCTAAGCTCAGTTTAGAATAGAATTGATGGAGCATGCAACTGTTTTCAACTTGGTTATTTCTCAGTATGGATATGGTTATTTTATGCGATGCCGGTTAGTGTCCTACCCGTCTGGCGTGTGGATGACACCAAGGGGGAAAAAAAGTCGAAACATGCACGCAATAAAGTATACAAGGGCAAGGATGATGAGAGCTAGGTGGACTCATATATCAGACTTGGAATGAATATAATACACAGTACAGATCTAATTGTATCGGGGATAGGAAAGATGAAGCTGACATACGTATTGTACGTACGTATTCCCAGTAGATGGTGACGCGGCTCATAGTATGAAACTTAGGGTCACTGGCAAGTGACAGAGAGATTAAACTTTCCTGTCTGAAAGCTGGGGATACATTCCGGTAGAGTTGGTAATATGTAATTAATTATTCTGTGGAAGACTTCCCGAGGTGTAACATCGTAATCTCGTAATCGTATTATTGAGGCGTTGCTTTGTGTTTAATGGTCCGGGGTGGCACGGTCCGTGTCAAAGCGCTAGATTTGTTTCGCATATGTGAAGCGGATGGAAGTAAAAAGGGGGCTGGTTCGTGTACAAGGATCCTGGCCTGTCGGCGAAGAAGAAACTGCTTGTGTCGCCCGAAGTCAGTCAGAGCTGATCATGATGAAGTAAACCATTCGAACAGGGAAGCAGAGCCATGTGGCACAGACAGCTAGCTATGACACTGACAACCCTGTTCCTGCATCTGAAAGGATGTAAGAATGTCGATCACTGCAATTGAGTTTTCGCCATCCGCAAGAGGTCTGACCAGTCAAATCGAATAACGATAAGTTGGACAGTCACATTCACAAAGAACACGGGTCCAAGTGTCAAGTCTATGTAAGCAAAGCGCTGCGATGCACGTATAACTGCATCGAACCAGTCACTCCATCACTGTGAGCAGCCAAGACATGGGAAAAGGCCAAATCCGGTGCCAAAGTGGATGGGCAGGATGAGTGATGTCCGGAGCCGTTAAACTTGTGGAAACCCAACGATCCGTCACGGAACAAACCGAGGGTCTAGACCAGTCCCCGCATAGAGTCCTTAAAACTTGGCAGATTTCAACCCAGAGGAAAAGGGAAAAAAAAGAGGGAAAGGAACAAAAAAAGTATACCATCTTCACGAAAGGATAGAGCTCCGTGGTTTTGGGTATTATTATCCTGTAACTATCATTTAGTGAGAACAGATGTCAGCAAACCCCCTGTAACAAGCGGGTCAGCCCGTGGTTACGTCTGGTTTCCGTGCTGTTGCAGTGTCGTCGCGAGCTCGAAATGGCCGGTAGGATCTCCCTAGAAAGTTCCAGGGGAGAATCTTTCGTTCCTGATTTGCGGAAATATAACATAATGTTCCCTGCGTTGCGATCGGGTCGTATCTCCGCGTGATGGCAGCAACTTTACCAAATTTACCAAAGCCCCGCTTGGCCTCACAAGCGGTGGAGGATAGTGCAAAACTTTCACAGCGACCGTACCTGATGAGGGCTAGAATAATACCCTCAGGAGTCAAGGCAGGATCTAATGCCATAAATGGTCCTGGTGGACGTCTTTCAGAGTTGAGGGAGACGGGATCCCGATTACCGGCGGATGTTACTGCTATTCGCTGCACGGATCAAAGGAGGATCGAGCGGAGAAATCGAAGCTTCCAGAGAATCTGCTGGCGACCCGACGATTCGAACATACTATAGCACTAGAAGAGTAGTTAGCTGCACGACATCTACCTGCCATCTGTATGGTGGGGCGTCGCAAGAGGGCAGACCAAGGGACAGCATCAACCGGCAGGGCTGGACCGCGGGTGATGCACGGGCGTGATTCGGAGTCACAACAACCAAAAGACCATCAATGTCAATAACATTGCTGGTTAAAGATAACTATCGTTCTAGCGTACTGCTCTATAAATGGCGACGAGACGCTCTGAAACTGGGACATGTTACGACTTTGTATCAGCCAGGCCCTCTTGGAGCTGCGAAACGGCCTCGAGGCATCAGACCACTTGTGCGGTTGACGGTTAGATGGTTGGTTCCTCCGTTGCATGGGTATCAATTTTTGAGCACACATTGCTGGTACAGAGTAGCTTCAAGGGCAAGATCACTTGGCGTAAAATGGACAGAAACCCGGGACTGCTGATCCAATTGGGCCGTCGGTCATCAGTGGCATGATCTTTTCCATAAAAAATTAGAGCTATGCCATAAAGGCCTTTATCGAGTCCAACTTAAGTTGCTTGATGAAGAGGGATGATATGGGTATTTGTGATCCACAGCGATCCACAGGGAGAAATTAGGAAACTCGAAAAGATCGTGTGGATCTTTTGCGCTAGGTAGCCACGAAGATATATGCTTTCAGGAATGAATGTGTTGTGTTATAGATGACGGGGGCCCAAGAAGACACCAACGCATCTTAATACGACTAGGTAAGCTGCCGCCGGCACGGAAATGAGCCAGGAGTGTCAGGCTCCATGCGTGAGCGAGGGCGACAGCAGGATTTACGAACTTGTCCCCCTCTCTGGTTATGAACATCAGGTCTACCAAGGTCTTCGGTTCCGGGTACGTCAGGCGTCGCTGAGAAGACTTGACAGATAGGCCCTCCATTATCAGTTCCCAAAGTTGGCGTTGGGATAGTGCATAAATGCACAATTGGGAGAAGCGCCCCGCATCCAAGAAGCTTGAAGGAAGGTTGACCGGACCCCACCTCCATCAACGAGCCAAGAACAGGACAAGAAGGAGAGTACTCTAGCACACGCCCAGCAGAGGCGCCGAATCTCACACAGGGCAATGGAAAGATGTGTCTGACCCTATTCGGATAAGCTGCAATGTTCAATCCGGATTTTTCGTCTTGGACAATCAGTTTTCCACGAGGAAACAAGAATGTCCGGCCCAATGAGTCAAAAGGCCCCATCCCCGGGATGCTTTTCTCGACAGAAACCACCCATAACAGGCAAGACACAGCGCAGCTAACTTCCCTTCAAGCCTGCTATCACTGCAGTCAGCGGGTCATCATCTAACAGCTTGCTGCATCGCGCCCAAAGCAATGACTGAACGACCCTCCTTCGATTGTCAGTGATATTTTGCCTGATAGGGAGATGAGATGCAACAACCTCGGGCTGAGCTTTTAGGAGGGGTTAATTCGCTGCGGTCAAGGCGGCAGGATTTGAAAGCGCGTCACGAGGTATCGAGAATATCCCGAGATGACTTATGCATCTTCCCTGATGCAGGCCATCGCGAGTAATTTCCAAGCAATGGAGAGGGCGCACGTCGACAGAGCAGTTCTCTCTAGTGCCAAAGAGCGGACAGGGTCATGCCTTCGTAGAACATGGCAACGATGACTGGATGTCACAGACACTCGCGATTCGTCTCCGGACCCGTCATAGAAGACGCATCGAAGGATGGAGGTGCGGACGGTGCGGATGAAGCGGGTGCACAGTGTTTGACAGGACCAGGTACGCCCTGCGACCAGCATCTCCCGTTCGCTGCTCAAGGTTGCCCTGGTGGGTTATTACGTGGGAGTGCGTTAGTTCAGATCGGGTATCATCGGCGGCCTCGAGGTGACAATCGTTGGCAATTAATAATGTGGTACAGAGCAGCCACGTCCAATCGCGTCTTGTTATCGTCCATTTATCGTCGTCCTTGGAAATGATAAGGGTTGGAAAGCTGTGGATAAAGGAGGACCCGGTTATTCCTCCAATTAATTGGCCTTGTTCTCATAACTAGACCATGACGAACCCCCCTGGTGAGAGGCGCAATGTTTCCGTCCGGCTGGGAACAGCCGTTCCGCTTACCTTTCGGTCTAACCGGCTAGCTAGCTAGCTATCAAACCGCCCTTGTTTAAAAATTTCACCACCAAAGGGAGTAGTGCAATTCAGCTATACGACGTGCTGACTTCTCCAGAAAGAATAGAGAGGAAAGCTGGATCACGAGGTTTTCGCATTGACTGAGCTGCAGGCGCTGAGATCGTGAACCAATCGAGCTGGAGGGCGACCAGCATACGGAATACGTGCGTAGGGGAAAACTTAACCAGGTACGACCCTTGATTTACTAGATTCAGTTAGTTACCCGTACCAGCCACGCGTCGGTGGATGCGTCGTAACTTACGACAGCTGCATGACAGAGGTATTATTACGCAAAACGGTATTGTGACAAGGGCGGTGACCACTGCGGCGGACAGTACTTTTAGATCACCCACGCCAGGGCATTAATAGGTCTAGTAGGGATAGACCCTAAAACTCTAGAAGAATTAAATCCCGAAGCGGCCTTGGGAGCAATCGCAACCGGGGACAAGACAAGCAGTACCCCTGTAACAACCACGTTGGTCTCAGTCTATCACGTGAAATCAAACCGAAGTCATGATGTCATTTTCGCAGGGACCGAAGACCGCTCTTTGTGCGCACAAGGGGATTTGCTAGAAGGGGCCGTGCCCGTTTGCCTTCGATCACAGTCAGGTCGAGGAAGGAATAACAACGAATGAAGGGTCATAACAGGCATGGATCTTATCGCCGTGGTTGCCAGGGAACAAGTGGGCCATCAGAGAAGGTCAAATCCGACATCCAGAGGGGCTACACCGTTATTCGATTTTGTATCCGTACAATGTACACTTTCTCGTTGCCCTGTCATGGGAAAGGAGAGTGGACCGGGCCTGCAAACAACCCCACGAGGAGAAACAGCCAGACCAATCGAGGCCCTGAACGAGAAAACGGCGTGGCTCTCAGACTTTAGCAAAAACTGCAGGTAGTCCTCCCAGGGGAGCACGTTGGCTCCTCGATACGGTCACCGCCAATGAGGCGAGAATGATACTGGTCTCCAAAGTGAACTGGCGATATCTACTGGTAGGAAAATGATATTGTCACGTTGACGGTGGCTAGCAATATTGTCCAGATCCTAATCTCGCACCATACCAATGGCACCTCGGGAGGGCCTGAGATGCGATAACAGATCATGGAGATGGGAGGCAACCGATCAGGATCGTCCCTTACTTGTGGGGTGGACGAGGAGCTTTTCTTCTGTCCACAGCTCAATCGAGGCTATTGCCCGATGATCAGAGAAGGGAGATAATGCTAGTAGCAGTCAGAATCGAGGGAGCCGCTAAGTCGACCGCCCCGCGGACGTAAATAAGCCAGCAGACGGAAGCACGCGGCAAGCGACAACCTCAGAATGGACCAGCACTGGTATCAACGAATTATTTATCTGAATGAGGCGATAAACCAAGTGAAACCATCCTCTTAGGTCCGCAGGTATGGGAGAACCGTATAGTAATTACTACATCAATGACAGGTGCGACGCTGATTACAACGACCATTATCGCCGCAGGATCCTGGTCAAACTTTTTACTGTGCACGCTTTTCCCCCTCGCAGTCTGGGATCAGGTCCGAGCACGTATTATTAGAACGATCAACCGAGCGGGGATTCCCTTGGCGCCAGCGGCAGTGAGAGCAATGGATCGGCGATAAGATCAGCCCCAGCCTCCATTACTATCTTACTATTGCAGCAATAGAAAAAGATCCGGTCGTCTATGTCGCCAGTGTCGCTTCGTTGTCCGGTTGTCCGAGCTGAGATCAGCTGAGGAGACTGCATCTGTCTTCCGTAATAATCTGCAACGTCGGCTACACCCGAGGGTAACGCAGCACAAAGAATCCACAAGGCGGGCATACGTCTGTGCCTAAAAAAGCTCGAACGGTGCTGACGATGATGGATACCAGTCAAGACGATCACAGAGAGCACGCGGTCATGTAATCAAACGACAAGCTGAGGGGTCCTCTTGGATGCATACACCTTCGTACAGTATTATTGCTCGCAACACGATATTGGTGTAGTTTATTATCCTCATTAGGAAGCCCTGTGAAGCAGGTGTTGCGTAAGTTATCACTGCGCGACCCTCATTATGATCTCTTTCCTTCTCGTACGCCGTGACAGGAACGTGACGGCTGCCCTTTGAGGGGTTGGAGTTCTTCCTCCAAGTATGCATCTGAGACAAAGAACCACTAGAGGAACTTAATTACTCGGAT
This sequence comes from Paecilomyces dactylethromorphus, assembly GCA_029606265.1. NCBI lineage: Eukaryota > Fungi > Ascomycota > Eurotiomycetes > Eurotiales > Thermoascaceae > Paecilomyces > Paecilomyces dactylethromorphus. The sequence goes on from JAPVCE010000027.1 coordinate 209,515, forward strand.
CTGGCTGATAGTATCGCTAGAGTGGGAGACACATGGACGGCACGCTCTGACCATCGATCAATACAGACCAGGAGTCCTATCAGACATGTTGAGCGAGACTGTCACTGTCAGTGCTTGTTGCTTTCGGGCGCACAGACTGGCACTGAGATGAGCCGCAAAGCGAGTTGGCGCGGGGGTTGACAGGAGGGGAGCCCGGCGTTATGGTGAGCCCTGGCAATGAAAAGACTGCTGGAATCTTTGGGACGGTGGCTGCAGGGAAAAGCGTGGCCGCATCAAGCGGTAAAAGGTTAAGACCGGCAGAAAAGTTCAGGACATCATCAATTGCACAGGGATCTTAACAAAAGCGGTAGCGCGCCTCGTAGGGCAGAAAAAAACAGACCAGTAATAACACTCTGATGTCACGGGGCCATGTGCTGAGGAGAGGGGAATTCTGTAAGCTTCTGCCATCCCTCGCGCCCTGACCGCTAGTATCTTGATAAAGACACGCATAGACAGACGGGATGGCTAGATTTTTGCGGGCAAATAGACGTGTTGTCCTCGATATTTTTGCAGGTTGGTGGTCATGTTCTTTCTTTCGTATGGCCGATACAAATATGAGCAATAGCTCACCGCCTGGCAATTGCTGCCACCACTGCGAACTCTTTAACGGCTTCCCCACTGATGCTTCGGCCGATTGGGACGTGAAGAGGTGATTGAGGGGGTTACCCAAGCTCCACCGATGATTTCACCTCTCGATGGGAACGGATGGGTCGCATTCCCCTTTCCCAGGCGGCCGCCTTGTCTGTTGCGACCTGCAACTGAATCACGATCATCGTGTCTCTGAGCTAAGCCAGCTTGATCTGCCGCTTCATTTCCAGAAGACAACTAAGGCTCTGGTGGATTCTTTCGAGACTGCTGTTTCTATGCTGAGACTGGCACCATATGGTGGACTGGGATGACTGGTGTGCAAATCACTGTGTGCTATCTCGTGCCCATCACCCTGCAGCCGCCATGATGAAACATGGTTGCGAGCGATAACTGAAAATAGCCTTACAGCAGGCAACTGTGATGTCGTGATAGCCGGAGAGATTACCGCTGCATGCCCCAATCATCATACAGTGTCGAAAGTCGCGGTGTGGGCGATGCAGTGTGCCAAGGGTGCAGCTCGTACATCCCAAGGACAATACGACTCATAGTTGGCGACACCGGGGTTCTGCCAATTTAGGGGCTTCTGGGCTGAGTGGTGGGTTCACAACTCCGAAATCTTGCATCTCAAGGTTGGAGGTCGGTCCGCTTGGCTTACCGGTAGCCCTCACCTTGGCAGTCTGACAGGAAACGAAGTTTTATCGATCGGGACTATCATCTTCCGTACAGTGTCTCGGTTCGTCTGGAAACGGTGTTGAGTTCGACCATAGTAGCATCTCTTAGCGAACATTCTAAGCGCCCAAGTTGCTGGATGAGAGTGCGGGTCGCAAAAGGAGAACGTCAGGGCAGCGTCTTCAGTGACCCCGTATTAAAACATAGGGTGGGCCGTCATCGTTACCTGCCCGCTAGAAAGTAGATCGATCGGGTTATAGAGTTCATCACATTGTTCCCTCCGCAAGCGTCACAAAGCACTCTCGAGTGCTGCGTCAAATCTCCCCCAGATCCCTCGCGACCATTGTCCTGTTCCTCCCGAGTACGGTTCTCTACCAGCTACAAGACGAATTGCATCATAATGCTTTTGTCCCGTCATTCGGTACCAAATGTTTTCTCTCCCCACATTAGAATTAATTACGCATCTGCGAGATGCACAGGAGCAGATCTCCGGTAGGAGATGATGATGGTCAACCTGAAACGTCCCGTCTCCGTGAAATTGACACTGAGATTCCCCAGAAAAGATCGACCAATAACCAAAGCGATGGGATCCGCACATTCTGATTCCTTCCTCGCTCTTCCCTTCTTGCAGCCCAAACATCAGGCTTCAAGCAGACAGGGACGGGGAAGTATTCGATTAGCACTGCCAGTAAAATCTTTGAGAAGGTGTGCGGGTGCCGTTGCCCATGCGCTGCTCGATCGTAGTGAGGTACTCTAAGCCAGTATTGGTATTCCCGTAGCTCGTAGAAACCATCCAGTCGTCTTCTGACAGCACAAAGCTCCAGTGGGAGCAGGGCACCGGCAGTCATCACAGAATCCACAATCCTACCCATCTTCGCCCATCCCACCTGCCCAAGTGCATATTAAGGTCCTCCCTTGCTCCCATCAGCAGGACCGCAAGACACAGCTCTGTCCTGTATCTCTTTGTTACTTTTTCATCGCCTCTGTGCTATATTACTACTCTGTGCTACTCTTCTACTGTCCTTGTACATATTGAGTCCTTTGCTTTTCTCCTCTCTTCGAACGACTGGAGTTCGAAGCTGGAACGAAAAACATCATCACCCCGGTGGTGCAAACACCCTATTCATCTATTCTAGTACCCCTCCGGCCTGGGGCGCAGAAGGCAATCGACGGGGCAAATCTGGGACTGCGCGCCACAACCGTGCCTTTTTCTGTTTCCATCCTTGACTCTTGAGCCACCGTACCAGCGTATCGGTAGTATCGGTACTGTCACGGCGTCCACGTACGATACCTGTCACGGTCGCGGTAACAGTACCGTTTTCCCCACCCCGGCCTTTTCAAGGCTTCTACTTCCAGCCCCAAATGAGGCCCGCTTTGAAGAGTCACCATTGAAACATCGACTAGGGCAGCGGGTTGATCGAAGTTCCAATCGAACCTTCCAAAATTCTTCATCCCGCACGCCCAAATTCTTTGACAGCTCCCTCTTACAAAATTTCACTTGCAACGCTTTCTGCCATTATCTTCTCAACCTCACGGCAATCTATCCGTTTGCTCAAGGGCCAGATTCTGTGTGCCTTTTCTGTTCTAGTTACTGTCGCATGATCCTCCTTCTCGCTTCGTCAGCAAACGCAGAGTGTCCAAATTACTTACCACCCCACGCGTAACGATCGTGCAGGAAGTCCAACTTGACCGTCGAACACTACCTGCGCGCAAAACGCACCGGTCCAATCCACCTCAAGGAACGATCACGGAGACGATTGCCTCTCTTTCCGCTTTAGTTCACGTGCATCTCTGTGTTGGCAGTCAATCTTTATTCTGGTGATTAAGATTGTCATAGCTTTGGAGACGATCCCGCCGCCCTATCCATCTCGCATGTACGGCAGGCCGACAGTGAACTAGTTGGCTGGTCCTTCACCCAGTTCCTTTTTACAGCGAGCTGCCGACGGGACGGTGCGTGCGCAGGCCGTATACTTTTGTTACTTGCATAGAGCAGCTTGCGAAATAACGCATTGCCCCTCTCTGCGGCTCCAACATCAATTGGCCGCCTTCTACCATCCCCTCCCTTCGTGCGAGGGTAGCTTTCCCCTCGTTCCGGCAGATCGACACTGGGGAGGGGCATTGAGTTGCGATTGGCAAACCGACGACAAAGGTGGGAAGGACAGAAGAAAGAAATCGAACGATCTGGAGGAACGGCGCAGGGGATTCGCAGCAGGAAATCTCGGTGTTTGTGGCGGACAGGGCGAGGAGCATAAGACGACAGTCGGTGTCGTACCGCACGGGCAAGGCAGCCCTCGTGGGCAGCTCCACAAGTCACCACCCGTTCTTGATAACTCCAAGAACTCCTTCAATTCTTTCCCGCGAGCGCTCTCCGGCAGGGCTACTTCGCATTGCATTGCAGGCAGGCCAAGATGCAGATATCAATAATCTGAGCAAACCTGCTAAGGACGTGACTACTGCGCTACAGCCTTCAAACACGGTTCCCCCTCCGGCTTTTGCTTGATTCATAGCTGCGCAACCACTATATTTTTGCCTAAGCAATTTGCTTGCTACCACCCTGCCGCTCATTCGTCCCTTGGCGGGTCCAGGTGACTCTTAATTCTGGCACGGTTCGCTCGCGAGTGGTCGCCATCCTCTCTGGAGTTGTGCTGTCCAGCTAGTACCTGCGATGGCCTCTACTACTGCTCCCTCACCCTCTGCCATAAATGGCGACGTTCAAACCAGCTCCAAATTTCCTTCTTCTCTTGCCCGACTCCCTCAGCTACAACATGTCATTACGTCTTTCCCCCTTAACATGACCACCCCCTCAACGTCAACTTCCGCTTCACCATCTGCAACGACTTCCAGCTCTGCATTTGCAGGGCGCAGCTCTTCCAATGCTTCCAGCCCAGCCACAACTCCGTTCCAGAGCGCCGCAGACAGTCTCCGAGGCCGGCTTCTCCCTAGTACGCTTGCGTCTCCCGTACCCCTCGAGCTAGGCGAGTCCGTCATGGCTTTACCCGGAAATGTCAATCCGGCGAGCGTGAGCGACTCGGTCATTGCCAGCAATGTGAAAGGCCCAGGTCTGATGCGGAGGATCTCGCGAGGCGCAGCTAACAAGCTCACGCGCAGGAGGCAATCGACATCTCACCATGACAAGAGAGATCACAGCTCAGGGCCCGTTATCATGCGTAGACGCAGCGATAGTAAGACGGGTGCTCGTGAAACGTCACTTGACTCCAGCTTTGAGGATGAAGATAACGAAGCGTTCGATTCCCTGGGTGCTTGGTGCGGATCGGAGGCTACTAGTATGACTAGTGAGCACCGAATGCCCATGACACGAGAGGTTGGCGCTGTCGCCCCAAAGGTCGATTCTTCGCTTCAACGTGGGATTATTCTTACCAAGGTCACAAAGAAGAAGGCAAGGTCTGTTCGGTTCTTCTTGGAGCTCGACTCAGCGAAGGTTTTCTGGGATCCCTCCAATCCCGCGAAGAGGTTTTATATAGACGACATCAAAGAGATTCGTGTTGGAGCGGATGCGCGGAACTATCGAGAAGAGCATCAAATTGCTCAAGATGCAGAGAGTCGGTGGTTCACGATCATTTTTGCCGATCCGGAACGCTCTAAGGGCCGCCTCGTTAAGACTATGCACCTCATCGCACCCGATGAGCACACTTTTGAGCTTTGGACGACTACCCTGGAGCATATTTCCAGGTACAGGATTGGCCTCATGGCTGGCCTGGCTGGATCCGGTCAGAGTGAAGCTATTCTTAAAGCTCATTGGCAGCGAGAACTATCTAGGCTCTCCGCTCAAGGTCTCGCTGTCGGAGACGAGGAAGCTCTGGACCAATTCGCCATTGAGAGCGTTTGTCGCAGTCTCCATATAAATTGTTCCCGAGACATGCTTCGCGCTCAGTTCTTCAAAGCTGACTCAGCGGGTAATGGAAAATTGAACTTTGCCGAGTTCAAGGACTTTCTTGCCGGGCTGAAGGAGCGGAAGGACCTCAAGAATATCTTCGGAGAGCTGGCCGCCAATCCCAAGGAAGGTCTAACCCTGGAAGAGTTTCTAGTCTTCTTGCGCGAGATACAGCGGGAGGATGTAGATACAGACAAAGAATACTGGGTTTCAATCTTCGAAAAGTTCGTTCGAAAATCCAAATCCCGTGCTCAGAGTCTACCTGAACCTCTGGAAGGTCACGTATCTCGTATGAATTTTGATGCTTTCTCGTCATTCTTGGTCTCACCTTCCAACGGAATCTATGCCTCTCGCGCCCCTCGATTGCCGTTCGATCGACCGCTGAATGAGTATTTCATATCGAGTTCTCACAACACCTATCTTCTAGGGAGACAGGTCGCTGGTGCGTCGAGCACAGAAGCTTACATCACTGCTTTGCAACAAGGATGTCGCTGTGTGGAAATCGACTGCTGGGATGGAGCAGATGGCCGCCCCATTGTTTCCCACGGTAGAACCATGACTAGCAGTGTCCTGTTCTCTGATTGCATAACAGTGATTAATCGCTACGCTTTTCTTTCGTCCGAGTTTCCGCTTATTCTGTCCCTTGAGGTGCATTGTAACCCGGAGCAGCAACTCTCAATGGTTAAGATCATGAAGGAAACCTTTGGTGATCAACTCATACTGGAACCAATGCTCACAAATTGTCCCATTCTTCCGTCCCCAGAAGAACTGAAGCGCCGAATTCTGGTCAAGGTCAAAACTTCCGATGAAAGTGATGAGACTGATATTTTCCCCGAGACAACGAGCACGACGAGCACCAGTGGACGGAAGCGCAGTTCTAGTTCTCCCTTCAGTCGAGCCACAATACTGGAAAGCCCAAATCTAGCATCCTGCCCACCCCTCTCAAGTCCCCCCACCATAGCTCCGGGAGATGGGGCGATATTATACTGGACACCTGGCCGACGGTCAGTCACTACCACTAGCATGAGCAGTGCTACCGACGATAGTGATGGTGCGCTTGTTGCTAGCAAAAGAGAGAAGAGGAAGCGTCACAAGAGTAAAATTACTAAACCTCTCTCTGACCTCGGTGTCTATACTCGTGGATACAAGTGGCACAGCTTCAGTTCCCCTGAGAGCAAACGGTTCAATCATGTGTACTCCTTCGCTGAGAGGTCCTTCGAGAGTATCTGTCGTGATTCCGAAAACAAGGTTCTTCTTGAGAAACATAATCGAAAGTATCTCACTCGTGTCTATCCTTCTGGCTTCCGTTTGCGCTCTTCGAACTTCGATCCCAATGCCTTCTGGCGGCGTGGGGTACAGATGGTCGCTCTCAATTGGCAAACTTATGATGTGGGAATGCAGATGAACCAAGCTATGTTCGCCGCCGGCATTGATCGTACGGGATACGTACTGAAACCAGAGAGCTTGCGCACGCCAAATCTCGCGTTCGAGTCGCTTTCGTTGACTGACGGACGACCTAAGATTGAAAGGAAGCTTGTCCGTTTCTCGGTGGATATGATCTCGGCCCAACAGCTGCCGCGGCCACGCAGTATGGGGCCCGGTGAGAATATCAATCCCTACATCGAGATCGAGATGTTTAGTGCCGATGACAGAGGCCAGAGTCTCGCTTTCGGCGAAGGCGGTATGAATGCTTCTGCTCGCAATGGCATGTCCGGCATCGGTCTACCTCACCGTCGGAGGACCAAGATTGAGCAAAGTAACGGATATAGCCCCATCTTCAATGACCAGTTCAAGTTGTCTCTGGAGACCAAATATCCAGATTTAGTCTTCGTACGGTGGGTCGTCTGGAGTTCTTTGGACGGTCGAAGTGCCGGGAACAATAACAGCATTCAACTTGCGACTTTCACAGCCAAACTGAGCAGTCTTTCTCAGGGCTACCATTACCTGCCTTTGTACGATGGGAGTGGTGATCAATATCTCTTCTCGACCCTCTTCTGCAGAATCACCAAGGAGGACCCTGTGCCTGTTACGCGGCTGGACCTCGATGAGCTCAAGGCTGAAAGAGTGGGCATTTTCCGCCAAATCGGCCAAACCGTCTTCAAGAGGGCTGTGTCCGCTGAGAGAACACGCGAGGACAAAGGGCGAGACAAGTTCACAAGTACAGAAGATGAATCCGGTCGCAGCAAGGACTGCTCGCCAGCATTGACACCGACAATCTCAGCAATCTCAAGTTCTTCGATGCCTCCTCTCGACTCTTCGTCCATTTAATCTTCTAAAAGCGGGGCATATTGACCTTTTGTTGCCCAATCATTATCAATGCATCAGATTTGACGATTTGCTCCGCAATCGATACAAGCAGTCGTGCTTTCTCTATTATCAAAAACCCTAAATTATGAATACCAAAATATGTGCAAATAAAAGGAATGGCGTTTTTATCATTGACCGGGTCTTGCATTGGGGAGATTTAGGTTTGTGGTTACTAGCATGGCAGTGGGATAAATCATTCAAGTTCGGCATCGGGAGTCATGTTTTTTTTTTTTTTTTTTCTTCCTCATTTTACCAGTGTTGAGCATGAGAGTTTCTAGCGCTTTTCCACTTCCATGCTTTATATCATCTCCTATAGCATGTTTTTCGGCCTTCTTTATCATTTTCCTTTGTTTGTCTCATCATACCCTCAGGCGATACCCTCTGCTCCCGAGTGTCATTTTCCTCGTGTTTCCTTGTATTTCTTTGTATGCATGCATTACCCTCTCTGCAGGAGTTCGGCGGCTGGGTTCATGATGGTGCAACACATCCTTTTATCTCATGACGGACATGGACGTCTGTCCATGCCTGAAACAAAAGCACCGAGGAGCATCTGGATCATGGGCGCAAGGATGATCGGACATGCATCAAGGAGTTCCTGATGTGAGATCGGTTACCTGCGTATTGCAGCTGCATTGAATCTATGCAGATCCATATTACCATTGAGCCCAAGCGCTATAGCGCTGTGAGCCATAAAATGTAACGCATGGGCCTAGCTGATGGCTTGATGGCTTGTTGTCTTGATGTTGTCAAAACTACTGGCAATGGGGGCAGAGCCTCTCTTCGGCCGGAACACCTGTCCTGTACTGTTAGGAGGTTATCTGTTCTTGAAGTGTTTTGATTAGCTAGTACTTATATTTTTAATCGGATAACGCGGGGCGGGGATCCCCTATTCACTAATTAATCTCTCCTACTTATCATCTTCTTGGCTTGGGCAATATCAACTTCTGACATTGGCCGCCTTGAAAAGCTAGCTTGGTTCTCCTAGTTGGAAATCCATAGAAGTTCATTTCATAATCTAACGCTCTTCAGGCTATCAGACGTGTTTTTGGATGAATATAAGTTCTCGACGAATGGTGTCGTCGGACAGCGGATGATGTCATTTGTTGATAGAGAAACGTGATCGGCTAGACAATGATATTATATCATCGAGTTGGAGTCGTACGAGGCCTATTTAATCAAGCAGAACATCAGAATCGGCCGAATGTGATTGAATTCTTCTTCCTATTCTCTCCCCTTGTTCACGGAAGAAGAAGAATACTGCTCGGCTTAAAGTCCGGGTGGGGGATTCATTTGCGGAGAATATCCGTACGGGGTCCATTCAAGTGAGATGGTCTGGCGCCACTAGTAGACTATTTTTCCGGACTAAGGATAAAAGAACAGCCTAATAAGTAAAGCTCGTAGGGACAGTACGTAAGTATAAATACAGACTGACTCTTGGTTCTGCCGTTTGCCATTCCAAGTGCACGATCTATTCTCCGGGCATCTTATCTTATCTTGATCTGGGCCCAAGCTTCAAGAATGGCCACTAAGGAGCAGAGCGCCCAACAAGGGTCTCAATCCCCAAACCCCAACGACGACCCCATCACAATCGGAGAGTTCTTCAGCCTTGCGCAGAAAAAGCTCCCCAGCCCGGTCTGGGACTACTATGCCTCCGGATCTGAGGAGCACTACTCCCTTAAGAGAAACAGCAAGGCTTTCGAGAGGTACACTACGCCAACCACTACCCCCAACATGACGTTCATCTCGATTGCGATAGCAGAACTCACAGCGAACGAAATCTAGACTGATCATTCGTCCACGCGTCTTGCGAAATGTCGCTACTATCGACACAAGCACGAGCCTATTCGGCTATCGATATCCGTTCCCGATCGGAATTGCGCCCAGCGCGATGCAGAGGCTAGTCGGGGGAGAGGGAGAGCTTGATACGGCGCGCGCAGCGGCCAAGTTTGGGACGACGATGATCTTATCGACTGCATCGACAACTTCCCTAGAGGATGTCATCCAGGCTCCGAAGGGCAGGCGTCCAGAGAATTTCTGGTTCCAGCTCTATGTCTCTGTCAATAGGGCGAAGAGTGCAAGTCTGGTTAAGAGGGCGGAAGGTTGGTTGAATTATCAGTGAGATTTTTGGACGTTACTAACTTCTATCCTCTCAGCTGCGGGATATAAAGCCGTCGTCCTCACAGTCGACACCCCCGTCCTGGGAAATCGCATCAACGAACGCAAAAATCCAATTGTTCTTCCTGAGCACCTCCGTCTCGCGAACCTCGAAGATCGCACAAACAACCCTAGATCTCCCATGAACCGGCTCATCATGGAAGCAAAATCTGCAGAAGAGGCAAAGAGACTCGCCCAACAAGCCAACTCAAATACCATGAATGATGCTAGTCTTACTTGGTCTGAAGCTATCAATTGGCTCCGCTCCCAGACCTCTCTCAAAATCATCGTCAAGGGAATCCTAACTGCTGAAGATGCCCTACTTGCAATCGAGCACGGGGTTGATGCCATTGTAGTCTCGAACCATGGTGGTCGCCAGCTCGATTCTGTATCGTCCACTATCGAAGCACTGCCTGAAATCGTGGCTGCTGTTAGGGGTCGGATCCCGGTTATTTTGGATGGGGGCATTCGAACAGGAAGTGATGTCTTCAAGGCTCTTGCGCTGGGTGCGGATTTCACGCTCATTGGACGTCCGGTGCTTTGGGGGTTGAGTCATTCCGGGCAGAAGGGCGTGGAGGCGGTGTTGAATATTTTGGAGAGAGAGCTCACTCGTACGATGACATTGGCGGGGGTGAAGAATATTGGTGAAATTCAGAGGGATTTGTTGGGGGTGGAGAAGACAGATGGGTTTGGTATTGCCAAGTTGTGATGCGGAAATGATACATGTAAATATGAAAGATGGCTGGTAGAGTAGATTTTGGCCACGGTGTCAATAGATGACTTTAAGTAAGATTCCCGTTTGCTATGTCATTCTATCCACTTCGTTATTTATTTTAATGCGCAAAGTGATTGTGGAGGTCTTAAAAATATAAAATTGGCCCATCACCGCACCTGCCTTAGCACGGAACGATTCAGATGCTCTGGCGACACCGACGTAATCCCAGACAGGTGTAAATTGAGATCCAGATCCCCAAGAATACTTCTCATCACATGACGAACTCCCTCTTTTCCACCGATCGCCAGTCCATAGACATATGGCCGTCCAATGAGCACCATCTTAGCACCTAGCGCCAGCGCCTTGATAACATCCGCACCGCACCGCACTCCAGAGTCGAACAGTACTTCTATTTCATGTCCTACTGCATCTGCGATCTCAGGAAGGACATCCAACGATCCAACCCCGCCATCTTGTTGGCGTCCGCCGTGGTTGGAGACAACGATGCCCTGCATGCCGTTCTGGACGGCTAATTTAGCATCATGGACAGTCTGAATCCCTTTCAGAACAATTGGACCACTCCAATGCTGCCGAAGAAAATGGAGATCCTCCCAGCTGTGGCTCATCCCACAGAAAATTGTATGCGCCCATTCGGATGCGGCATTGCTCATGTCTTCCTCGACGCTCTTGCCGTATTTCTGCTCGAATTTCTTCCGGAAGACAGGATCAGAAAAGCCGAGTTCGACACCAATGTTGTCCTTTCGTAGGAATGGATTATATCCATTACTCAGATCGGAGGGACGCCAACCTAGGATGTATGTGTCCAGCGTCACTACCAGAACCTTGTAACCTGCGGCCTTGGCCCTGTTGAGAAGACTGACCGTGAGATCGTTCTGTTCATTAGGTGGCCAGTATAGCTGGTACCAACGGGATCCATTGCCATTGGCCTTCGCGGCATCCTCGATACTGGTAGAGGATGCGGTGCTAAGAATATATGTGATGTTGTCCTCCTCCGCAGCAGATGCGACAGCTTCTTCACCATCGCGGTGGAAAATCCGTAGCACTCCAACAGGCGCAAATGCGACGGGGTACTCGTACTCCTCGCCGAACAACTTGGTCTTCAAGTTTGGAAAGTCTGATTTTACCAGACGTGATGGTACGATGCCCCATTTCTTGAACGCTGCACGGTTGTTGTCGTCCGTTTCTCTAGTCCCAGCCGAACCCCAAACATATCCGAAACTGTTGGCAGAGAGGCGCTCCTTGGCCAGTGACTCCCACTCAAGGGGATTGAAGCTGATTGATGGCTTCTTGTCCTTGAGGCCATCTTGGTAGACTTCCACTTCGTAGTTATATGGTGATGGATTCGGCTTCGCCATAATGATTTTTGGTTTCTTATTGGCCTATTATTCTGTCTGATATTTACCTCACAAAATTATCTAGGGTCTCCGGACTACAGTGACACAGTTATATAACCATAAGATAGCCGCCATTATGTGCAAATCAACCGGGAATCCGATTGAAAACACTCAGACATACCGAAACCCAGCTCCAGGTTTGTCCTGCTCTTCCGATAGGCATGATGAGTTCATTGACCCATAGAGGCCAGAAGGCTCCGAATCATATCAAATAAGACATGATGAATGGTTAGAGTCGTACATCTTTACGACGTCATTCATAATTACCTAATCAAGTATTGAATGTGGAGTTTCTAGAGTCCAGTTCTTGATGTTCTCTCCGACGTTCTCTCCGACTGGACTCTCGGCCGAGAACCTTCGGCAACGACATCCAGTTTTCAACTTCGTGATGTAACCTAGGGAACTTCTGTCAATTGAACGTACCATTTCAGGCATTGTAGAGACGAAAAGAGTAAATTCATATTAAAACTCACTCCGGGAATTCTGCTATGAATCCGGGACTGCTGTTGACTATTCCAGTCAAGATACAGTAGTGTTCCCGAGCAAGTTATTCGACATCGTATGATCCAAGGTTCAACCTGGGCCATGACGGACCGATACAATCTGACGGAGTCCCTCTTGTCCGATAATGAAGCTACCCCGAAATTACCGAGACACTCAGCTCGGTCAAATCGGATAATAGTGGTGCGAGGGGGAACTCTTTATGGTATCTCCACACAGAAGTTCGCTTCCTGACTGGGTCATGACATCAACAAATTACCCGCGGGGAGTCCGAGCACTTCTCCGGTTTCAACACGAAAAGCTCTTTTTCTTTGAAAGCCGCCACGTAGTTTATTTGCATGCTCCTCATATGTCCATGTCTGTCGATCGTACTCCAAGCATCATTAGCACAGGTGGAACCTACTGCCCCCGGACAAGGTCCATCCGGTAATATAGCTCTCAGTTCCAGGGACGTAGACCCCTGCCAACAATTCTGTGGCCTAAGCGACGGTACAGCTAGGCTGTCTGATCTAGCTTTTCCCTAGGGGAATAAAGGTCCCTAGGTTTACCAATTGCTGTTACTTTTGGACTCTCTTTATACTTTTCGTGTCTGAGAACGGCGTAAAGTATCTCGCAAAAAAACCATGTTGAAGTCCACATTACGGACAGGGCGTCGTCCGCTCCAGGAACCATTTTCTAAGAGCTCTCGCATGAGCTACAGCCCAGTTCAAGAGAGATGCGATCTTAGGCATTCAAGAAAATTCACGTCGTCTTGCCGTCTTCGTCGACCAGAAGCTGGTAAGCTAGTGTCAGTCAATGGCAACTGGTACGAACTAGCTAATCAAGGAATCAAACGCCCAGCAGGAAAGGCATCTGGTCAGAATCAACAGCAACAGTCTTCAAGCAGCAATTATGGTCTCTCCGCATTCGGTAGGCCCTTCGTGATGGGCTCCTTTGCCCAAAATCATCCCTCGTCTCTTGGTATCTTTTGTATTGACATTTAGCAGCGTTTGGTGCAGCAATTGGGCTTGCTACTTTAGGCGGTTACTACATAGGCGCTGGAAATCAGCAACAACCAGCAATCACGACGTCAACAACGCCTTTGAAAGATATGCCGTCACCATTTCACAACACATCTCCGCAAAATATCAAGGAGGCTATAGCAGAGTTTATAGGGATTGTTGGGGAGGATAATATCATAAGTGATAAAGAAGCAATGGAGGCATATGCCACTTCGGACTGGTCCTCTTATACTCCCAAAATCACCGAGGTCGCCGCAGTGGTTGTCTCTCCATCGACGACAGAGGAAGTTTCCCGCATCATGAAAGTTTGCCACAAGCGACGACTGCCGGTGACTGCATACGCAGGAGGTACTAGTCTGGAAGGGCATTTTACTCCGACAAGAGGAGGAGTCTGTATTGATTTTGGAAGAATGGATCAGATCTTAAAACTCCACAAAGACGATCTGGACGTTGTGGTGCAACCTGCGGTGCGATGGGAGATCTTGAATGACGAGCTTTCTAAAGATGGACTTTTCTTCCCCCCAGATCCTGGCCCTGGTGCAATGATTGGAGGTATGTGTGGTACCGGTTGCTCAGGAACGAACGCCTACCATTATGGAACTATGCGCGACTGGGTGCTCTCATTGACCATCGTTCTGGCCGACGGTACCGTTATCAAAACCAGACAAAGACCACGAAAATCCAGTGCAGGTTATGATCTGACAAGGGCATTCATTGGGAATGAAGGTACACTCGGCTTGATTACTGAAGCCACTCTGAAATTGGCCGTTAAGCCGAGTCATGAGAGCGTCGCGGTAGCATCTTTCCCAACCATTCACAGTGCAGCGGGCTGCGTTTCCGAAATCGTTAAAGAAGGAGTAAGCATTGCTGCAGTTGAGCTTATGGATGACGTTCAGATGAAGATTGTCAACATGAGTGGAGGAACTGACCGTACATGGGACGAGGCTCCCACGTTATTCTTCAAATTCGCCGGCACTCCTCAGGCGGTGAAAGAACAGGTCTCGATCGTGCAGAAGCTGGCTAAAAAAGCTAATAGCAAGACCTTCCAGTTTGCACGCAACGCTGATGAAATCAGTGCGCTGTGGAGCGCGAGGAAAGTGGCTCTCTGGAGCGTCTTTGAGTTGAGAAAAGACCCTAGCGATCATTTTTGGACTACCGATGTCGCTGTCCCCATCAGCAAGCTGGCAGACATTATTGAAGAGACAAAAGATGATATTCGCAAAAGTGGCCTGGTCGGGGGTATCGTCGGACACGTTGGGGATGGCAACTTCCACAGTAAGTATCTCTCCCCATACAGGGAATCTTGTAGGTCGAGATTCTAACTGAACTACCCTTATAAAGCATTCCTCCTATTCAGTAAGGAAGAAAAGAAAACAGCAGAGGGTCTTGTTCACCGCATGGTGAAGCGTGCTGTGGAAATGGAAGGTACTGTCACTGGAGAACATGGAGTTGGGATGATCAAGCGGGACTATCTGCCTCATGAACTTGGCGAGTCCACAGTTGATGCGATGCGCCGGGTATGTGATTCCGAATTCTACCAGGTCTGAAGTATTCTCAGCTGATATAATCGATTTCTCAGATGAAACAAGCATTCGATCCATTGTGCCTGCTCAACTGCGACAAGGTGGTACGAGTTCAACAACCGAAACCAGGGGAAGTTTCCGAGTGGTAGTTGTCAACTTCTAGACGAGAACAAGGGGGCGTCACTCTCCCAGAGAATGAAGCAGCTACTGGAAGAGAAGCAACATTGCTTCTATCTGAACTTGAAAAAAAAAGGCGGGCTCGCACGTCTGTATATAATAATTTCTGAAAGATAAGAAACAGAACATAATCATATCAACACAATGAATGCAGAGTAATCTACAAGAAAAGCTCAATAATGCGATGTACAGACCTGTAGTTGTTTTCGTGTTTACTCATACTTCTCAATCTGTGTATGTTGTGGACGGTGGTTTGGCTTCAATAGATATGCCGCTTTCACAATCCGCAATATATGGACGTATGATATGGACCATGACTCTTTTTTTTTAGTATCAACATTGAAATGAAAAGATGATCCTGGTGGAATAGACTTCAACCGCTATTTCTATATTCAGAATTTCACAATGAGAACGTATTTTCTGCAATATCAGAAGATGAGATAACATGCTTGACATCTACGGAGTAGCTCTGCTCTTGTATTCCTCATCGGTGACAGGTTCATGCCACACCGTCTCTCCAATACCGACCACAAAATGCGTCAGGAGGCTACCATCATCCGCACCATGCCAGTGAGTTGTTCCTGGCGATGCCCAGATGGTGTCCCCAGCCTTGATCCGCCGCGCTTCCCCACCTTTATCACAAATCCAACCTGTTCCGGCGAGCACACGAATCATCTGGCCTTGAGTATGGGTATGCCAATGAGTTCTCGCACATGGAGTAAAAGTGACATTTCCTATTCCGACACCGTCACCACGATGAATGATATCGGCGTAGACTTCACCAGTGAAGGTAGCTGTTGGTTTGGCAATGTTTTGGCTCGCACTATATGAACCTGGAATTATAGTGGATCCCGGCATTCTGGACTGGAAGAGAATCTCTCGAATGCGTTTATTCCTAGTCTATCAATGAGCATTTTAAGTGAAGATTTGGATCGGAAAATATTCATCATACTAGACGGATTGAAGGGATTTCTGTCTATAAGGTGGAACGATGCGGAAGAAAAAAAAATGTTGCGTCCGTGGAGAGTGGGGAGGAGAGGGGGGTTTTACGAAGGCTTTTAATATTGAGGGGAAAGAGGAACTAGAAACCGCAAAAGGCGATAAAATCATAGGACGGTAAATTTCAGGGATTTAACGGAGTTAAGATTAGAAACAAAATTACACCATCCAGAGTACAGTGGACTTAATGGGGGATACGATCCAAGGAGAGTATACGCTTCAATCTGCCATAGGCAGCTTACATGATTTAGTTACAATTTCGCAGCGTTCTTTACACTGATTGTGCGATCAGTTTGGTTACAGGATACAGTTTTCTCCGCATCTGAACAAATATGAAAATTACTTTGATTACAGTAGCCTGTGCCTGGATTCCCATAAGGCACGCAGTACACTGTTGCGTAACTCACTATGCGGACTACGCAATCCTTGACATTATGGTCCATGCATAATTTCTGGAGAGTGATTCGTCAGGAAGACTAAAAAAGTTTGGGCCGGTAAAGCGTCTTGCGTTAGTGGGTGATATGTTGGGGAAATTTAGATCGGTCCACGTTCCGCCACTTACTAATTTTGCACATAACGCCGGATAAGCTGATGTCCAGATCGGATTAAGAAAATGATTGCAAAGACCAAAAAATAGTTTACTGAGGTTCTCCTCGATTCTGTAGGTCTTGATAACTCTATGTGATAATTTTGTTTAGGCAATTGGCATTAATGTTCTATGGATTTCTTTGGCGTTATCAAGTTCTTTGCAGGTGAACTACTCGTAAGAAAATGGTCAGAGAACAATAATCTTCCCATCCTAGTCAATATTACACCTTAATAATCTGAACAGATACTAACATCTATTTCACTCATTTCACATTTCCAATTCCTTCCATACTCCTTATCAAAAATCTAGTCGCACCACAACAATAATTATGCCATATGGACATCGAGCTACTTTTTAAAATGTACTCCTTTAGTGAACTCAACTATGCAATCTAATCTGGTCAATCTTCGTCGTTTTGGTTACATAACGCATTATATAAACATCATTATCAATCTCTCTAACATCGTATCTTGATTTAACTAAAACAACGGGGATAAAATATTCCTCCCAAATAATCATCTTCTGAACCCTTAGCCAAAGGTCATCAGGTAATATCTACGAAATCTGTTCCTCATCGCGCCGTACACGCCAATAGCTCGTAGAAATTTTGATCCGTCGATAATCCTTTACTACCCATCCTCACTTTTCTATGACTGGCGGACTACGGATCTCTGACTCTTTGGATATTTGCATAAATCAACCTGTCAGACGCAGGCTCTCGTTAGTGGAGTTATCTAGATTTTGTAATGTGCTTCAGCTAACTGAGAGTGCAATTTTTAAAGAAATATCTTGTTAGACCTGTACATTATGCAAGAGCAAGTAATATATTGTGATCATGTTATGTGCTTATCACAAGAGATTTATCTAGCATAGTACACTTAGTCTTAGAATCGAGTAATCATACAGGAGTTCATGATGTAGCTTAGACGCAAACTTCGTTATTATTTCGACCGAAAGCTAAACCTTCTAAGCCACCTCTTGACCATAATTGTGTGGGCATAAGGAGCCCCAGAGCACTCCCAAAAACCCGTAAAAAGCTAAGTAAATAGTTCTGAAAGAGGTTCTGGGAACCATATATCCTCCCCTTTCATAGAGCTCCAAGCGCCTTTCAGACGAATCTATCAGAGAAGCAACAAAGATATCTAGATCAACCCTCCGCCCTCTTAATACCCGCGTCATCCAGCGTCAACTTTGCCTCGTTAAACTCATCAGAAGTAGGCAAATCGATATGTATACTCGACGCAACAGCCACGCTCATAGAAACCTCCCCATCACTGCTCAGCTCCAGCACATGTCCCCCAGCCGTATGATCACGGCTAATAAAATGGAGATGCTGTCCCGCAACCGAAAACCCTTGCCATGACTTCGGTGATCTAAACCCAATAATTGTTCCATCGATATCCTCATAATCTTTAACAAATTGCTTATCTTTCAATTCCGATAGTGGCTGCCCTTTATATTCCTGGCCCCTCACGGTTCGCGCCTTGATATGCTTGAATCGGCCCACAATCCGGTAAGACAAGAAAAGATTGGTTGCATGAGGTTTAAACTTTTCCAACTCTTGCTCCACAGACGACTTGTCTCCCAATGTCACCTGCTTCGTGTCGTCTGGAACAAAATTCGTGCAGACACCATAAGGAATCTGTTCATCTGGAGAGGCTTCGGTAATATCGCCTCCAGCACGGAGCTTGTAAACTGTTCCGTCAAGGAAGAGCAGTTCGCCGTCAATTCGAGAGAATGTTCCAAGACCCTGGTTGCCCTTTTGTTTGAATTTGGAGACCGGTATCCCGGTCTCGGAGACACCATCCATGAGAGCATTCAACAGGGAGAATTGATAGATATGATTCTTTTCCATGATTCGGAGTCTTGGAATATTGTTCGTATCGGCAAAGACAAACTCTTCCGACTCGTTATGCGTTCGATCCTGGAGTCGGTTTCAGAGGGGTAGAAGTGTTTATAGCACTAGAATTCTTGTTAGAATAGTTGTGCTATTTGTAGCAACGAAGTTTATCTTGGATCGAGCAATAATAGAGGGAAGATGGACGATGACGTTATGTGGATCCCGGTGCAGACTTTCGGCGAGAATCCTCTCTCGGTTGCTGCCCGTTTCCGATTCTCGGCTTGCTCTTCCACAGAGCCGGCAGGAGCGGGAAAATCTGAACGACGCGAACCGGCGCCCCTAGAAGCCATTCAATCTTCCGGCGTCTTGGGTGAGCAACCCGAGCATAGCCGACACTTCCATTTTCTCAATGCATACAATCACTGGAGATCTTCTTTCTTTCATCTTTATTGCTCTATAGACCTGAAGAAATTTGGCACCGACAACATTGTATGAGGGATTCTGTCTTAAACATAAATTACATTGTAGAACACGGATTTAAATTCAGTCATACCCGCCATATTTTTCGATCAGCTCTCGAATGTTGTTTGTACGTTAAGAATACTCACTAGCTGTGGCAGGCGTTCCCTCAATCATTTCAGTCCGACGAAAGGATTTTCGCTCTCGAAATATCCAGTCTAGGACAATGATAGCTATGATAATGCCATAAATAGCGGATATGTAATTCATATCTGTCTGAACCAGTCAGCATTCTTATTTCCCAATGAAAGCACAAAAATCTCCTCCTTATAACTTGCTGTCAGCATAAGCCGGCATTACTGTCGGGAAAGAGTACATTATGATAGCGAATATTATAAAGCGAATATTGTAAAGTAAATGCAGACAATATCTGCCACGAGACCAATTCCACCTAGCCAAAAGGGTCCATGGACAATATTATCCCGGCCCTTGAGAAGGAGCAAAATCACAGGGATACAGTATGATACGTACAATACATGAAGATATAATACTAGACCACACTTTAGCTTTAACCGAATCACCATGGGCTTCACTTAAAAATTATTACCCACGTATTCATTGCGGCAGACGAGCCCAAATAAAGGCACCCAAAGAGAGCGACAATTAGTTTGTGCACCAGGCAGGGTTTCACATGCAGCGTAGTATTGAGGTTAAGATAATATTCCAGAATCAATCCAGTTCCTATTCGTCCACAAGAGTAAAGTACATTCGTAACTAAAATCACGTCAAAGAGATAAACCCTTGCCCGTCCCAATTCATAAGTTGCTGTAGTGCACGTTAGCTCCAAGATGAAATATTATTTTTTTGGATGGAAAACCGTACCTGAACCTTGCTCTTGATATCTTCATAGCTTTCGTCTAGGTCACCCTCACAGTCGAACTAGCAACCCATTTTAGTGTCCTCATATCTCAGGATACATGCATAAATATGGCAAGAATGCATAGTTCAGGATATTTACCTCAATCAGCCTGCTCATTTGTCTCAGTGTCCTGATACATGTCATAGTCTCTGCCTCAAACTGGGCGTGTCGCTTGCGGAAAATTTCTACATCGTCGGCGCGATTTGAAGTCTGGCCACGATTAAGAACACGCCCTTCCATCGTATCGCGACTACAAGAGAAGTATAAGCCGTATTTTGGTGGGCAGAACTAAAAGACATCCTTAGCACAGATTTTGCTTGGAAACTCTCATAAATACATATGGGTAACAAAGTATAAGCGTAAGAAGCGGACTTACATCGTGCTGAAACATCATCATTTGGTCCTGGCTGCGAGGAAATCCGTCCAGGAGGACGGGTTCATGCGTTTTGGACAGCTCTTTGCCAAGTGCATTTGCAACTACATAGTTTGGCATCAGCTTCCCCTCTTGCATTGCTTCTTTCATGTCATCCAAAGATGGGTCACGTTGGAGGAGGTCGCCGACGCAAACGTGCAAAAGCCCAAGATCTTGCGCCAGTCGAGCACAGATTATGCTCTTACCGACGCCAGGACCGCCTAACTAGCATGGTTAATTGATCTACTTGCGAAACATTGAGATAGGTGCCAGGACTAACCGAAGACATAGTAAAATTCTCGCTTTGGGGGAGACTCCTCTCCCGATTCAGAAATTGCCATGACAGGAAATGCGGGAGGATATTGTTGCTGGTACAAACCCATCGCATCTGTAATTAGTGCTCAGACTAGTCTCTCGATTAGAAGAGACGAAGAGGAGTATCTAGCGAAAAGAGAGACTTCACTTCGTTCATATGGATAGTTCTGATGTTTGCTTCTGCTCAATTAATGCGGCAGTTGCCATTGATTGCATTATTGCCGCTAGGCATATATACACACAGGGCTTTGGTGTTTTGAGACAGCAATAAATGTGAATTCTGACCTAGTATGTGAAATGATATCAGTATCAAAGAAAGAAAAAAAAAAGGCTGGATCTTTATTCTTCAGTGCCGACATGAAGAGAACGCCGGGAAAATACAAAACACTTAGTAACCAATCCTTTTCGAAATGTCACTCTCCCACGTCAATGCTCTCTCAAATCCATTCCTCCCGGACCGGAAGTCCATCATAGCTTGGTGAACTTCGCCTTGGTCCAAGACGACAAAAGGGCCGTAATGGACGATCTCCTGGTCTAGTGGCATTCCTCCAAACAAACAAAGTCTTGTTTCTGCCCCTGCAGTCTCTGGTACATGTATTTCAACATAATCTCCTTCTCTTTCAAACACCGCAACCTGGTATTGACCGATAGTTGATCCTCCATTGACGGTAGCTTCCCCATATAAAACATACAGGAACACGTTCCAATCTCTTGGCATTATTTGCTTAATTCGTCCCCCCGGCCTGATCGAAAGATCGAAGTACCATACTGGCGTACAAGTTAGATCTTCTGCAGCTCTTGCCCCGGATGACTCCCCGACAATCACTTTTACTGTCACGCGACTCTCATCGAGCGTGAGAACTGGAATGTCTTTAGCCCTTAAAATCCGATATCGGGGTGCAGTGTTTTTGAGACTGCGAGGCAGATCGATCCAGAGTTGAACAGCTTCTATAATACTATCAGGTGGGTCACGTTTCAGGTCTTCTCTGTGTGGTTGCTCTGCATGCATAATGCCACGGCCACAAGTCATGATTTGTATATCGCCTGCGCCCATTGTATCCTGATTTCCTAAAAAATCTTCATGATCGACAGCTCCAGAAATTATGTAAGATATGATCTCTTGGCCACGGTGTGGATGATCAGGAGCAGTTCCGGCACGGTTTGCTGGACTCGCAAAATGATCAAGCATCACGAATGGTGTTAAGTCGCGCAACTTAGCTGTAGGCATGACTCGTCGGACGAGCATGCCTGCTCCTTCTGATACTTCCCGCGAGGTGATAATCTGTTTAACAGCCCTTGCGGTAGCCATAATGGAATGACTTTGAAAGTGATAGGATTTTTTTTAGACAGAAGTTAAAGAAGAAAGATTTTCACTGTTTCTAGCAAGAAATTGATTAGGCAAGGGACAATGCAAATAACATGTCTACTAGCGATAGGAAAACATATAGGCTTGGGAATATCATTCTAAATTATGGAGTTCATAACTAAGGAGCGTGCATACAGCAGATGATTAACATTGAATGTTAGTGGTCGCTTATCATGCACACTGGTTGAAAAAGAATGGTTTAAAGTCGCCGCGGCTATATTAGCCGACGAACACCAATTAATTAAGCCGCTGCTTATAAATTCGCGAATAGCGCATTACTAAATGCTTAACTCACAGGGTAATATGTATATTACTAGTCTTTAATGAGTGAGTAACGAGTAAGACCGTATAAAAAAGACAGTTATATTCTCATATGTCTTAGTTTCTGGGTATGCCAACCGACGATTGGAGCAGTTGCAAGCTGCCCGTACATTGTCGGAATCTCCCTACAGGGCACATTTAGCCCAATTCCATTGTTATTTTCTCATACTGCAAGGGAACTCCCCGCTTCTTCTTGGATAGCGATCTACAGGTCATTTGGATACCAACGAATGAAATAGGCGATATGCTTTTTACAAATACTCTGTCGGGTGGCAGTCCGACAGACTATCCTTGCCTAACTCAAATAGGTCCTCTATCCCCGAGAGATCAATTCTGGTCATTGGCCGGCGTAATTTTCTTTGGCTATTATTTCCTCTGTGATTGGTAAGGCGGCACTGACTCCGCCTACTAGCTCCTACATCCACAGCGAATCTAGAATTTTTAGGGCCTTAGCAGCCTGTCACGTTGCACAATCCAATATCAATTTGGATTTAACCAAGATCTGAAGCATATACAATTGGCCTCATATATATCCACTAATAAATGTTGTCTTCGTATTATTAATTGGAAGATTCACTGAATGAATGATTATTATTAATCAGCTCTTTTTCAGATTACGAAATATTACCTTTTTCACCACCAGTTTGTTCTCTAGTGAAGAATAGTTCGATAAATTGACTCTTTAAGAAGTTTAATTAAATAAACATTAAATATATATAATACCAAGGTATAATAGTAATATGCGGGGGATAGTGGAAAGATTCTTTGTAGAGCCATCGAGCATAAGGATCTCGAGGAGTAGACCAGTTTATTCTGTAGGTAACACAAGGAGTAGCTACTTGAATTACTTTCTTCTAGACTTTCTGCGTATCTTATAATAAGAAAATCATTCCCAGACTTGCTGTTCTAAAACTGCTTTATAACTAAATTGAATTGAACTAATGGCGCCTTGGGGGGTCCGTGTGTTGGGGCGTGGGCTCTTGATAGTTTCACAAATTGAGAAAGTTTCTTGGCTGGAATTGATGAAAATGAAACTCGAGAGGCCCCTTGTAAGGATTTTTTATAGTCCAAATTTTCTTAGCTAGGTGTGAAGGGGAAAAAAATTGTGCGTGACGTGGTAAATCAGTTTCGAAATTCGGTTCTCATTTCTCATTAGAGAAAAGTTATGCATGCCTAAGATACCATCGCGTACTTTGGATAAGTAAAACACCATAAGGAGAGATATCAATAATGTGACGTTTGAATGAAAAAATCACCTCGGTTTGAAAGAATCTAGAGTGGACCCACTTCGTCTAGGCGCTAGGTCTTTTGTAACTTCTTCATCTGCTTAAATAGTGGTTTCTTTTATTATAGTTTGATAGTCGAGCCTTATACGTCCTCTCTATAATAATGGAACATTGTTTCTTCTGATTGTTTGCGATGACGGCCTCAAAGAAGTATAACAAAACGATCTAGGAACGCAAATCTTTGGCTGTCACCTGTACATCCATTCAACTTCAGTGTCTTTTCATGCTAGGATCTGCAAAACGAAGCTGGGCATGTTGCCAGTGGTACTAGTGTCTCGTGGAACGTACAGAAACCGCCGACAGAGAAAATCTCCTTGAAATAGCAGTTTCATGTCTTTGCTCCTTTCCATCAACACTCATATATTGATAGACTCTGAAAACCTTTCTGATGTTGGCATAACAGTGGTTGTCTGGAGACAGCTTCTACCCTTATTTCCAAATTCTACCTTGGAACATCACCAAAAAGCGCCTTCATATCCTTCACTGTAGGATACATTCAATATCGATTCGGTTCAAAAAGTGGGTCTCTGTTAGATAAAGCTCAGTTTATCTTGCTATAGCACATAATTGATAGTCAACATTAGTAATTAAATATCCTTATTAATATGCCTAACCATTCTGGTGATTTTATACCAGGGAAGCACATATTCTTAAATTTCCGTTAGCAATACCGATACCGTAGTTATTTAATTCTAGGTTCACTGACATGCAGTGCACGAATCCGCCCGTGGCAATTGGGATTGGTGTCACACTGTTTAATTTAATAGTAGCGTAACATTTCAGCATCATTATCGAACTGTGGAGTGATGATAAAGCATCGATCTTTTGGGTTGCAAACCGGACCAACCGCAATAATATTTAACGTAGTATAGAGTATAAAGTATTAGATTTGATAAGATCCCATGTAATCTAAAGAGAGTCATGTATAGCGTGACCATGTAACAAAGCAACATGTCCACCTTCTAGTGCCATCTTGAAGCCACCATCCAAGTTTGAGACATTGTATCCTAATTGAGTCAGAATGCGATAAGCAAGGTAGCCTCGATATCCAACCCAGCAGTAGACCAGCACAGATTGAGTCTTATTAATCAGTGACAGATTTGATCGGAGCTTATCAATGGGAATGTTGACCGCATTCGGTAAATGACCCTGTTCAAATTCATCTGGCGAACGTACGTCAATCATCTGCCAGCTCGAGAGGAGACAAGATAACTCGTCTGGATGCACAATCTTCACCTGTCTCCGAAGCACATCAGCTCCAACAAAGCCAGCCATGTTGACAGGATCCTTTGCGGCACCATAAGGAGGTGCGTACGCTAGTTCCAGGTGTTCAAGATCAAAGATGGACATCCTAGCTTGCAAAGCAGTGGACAATATATCAATTCGTTTGTCTACGCCCTTTTTGCCCACAATCTGGGCTCCCAGCAGGTATCCAGTGACCGGCTCAAAAGCCACGCGAAAAGTCATAGGCTGACTCCCTGGATAATAGCCAGCGTGATCAGGAGGATGCACTGTCACCCATATTGGAGAATAGCCCGCTGCCCGGAGTGCCTTGATGGACAGTCCTGTCACTGCAGCAGTGAGATCAAAAATCTTGCAGACAAAGGTCCCAACATTGCCCCGGTACGGAGTAGGCACGCCCAGGATATGATCGACAGCTAGACGGCCCTGACGATTTGCTGGGCCGCCGAGAGCCAATTGCCGTGACTGATGCATTATTATGTCTTCCGTCTCAACCAAATCTCCCACGGCATAGATATCTGGGTCAGAGGTCTGCATGAATGCATTGACCGAAACACCAGCTCTCCCAACAGCCAAACCAGCAGCCTTGGCTATAGACACACGCGCATGAACTCCAACCGCCACAATCACCACATCTGCGGAGACGTCTGATCGGTCTTGGAGTATGATACGACCTGGAGAGTCCTTTTCTTGCGCTTTGATTCGTAATATCTTGGCTCCAAGTTCCAGACGAACATTATTTCGCCGCAGTTCAGAGTGCAGTAATTCCGCCATGTCACCATCGAACGGTCCAAAGACCTGCTGACCGACTTCGATAATGCAGACTTCAAGTCCTAGTCGACGCAAATTTTCTGCTGCTTCCAGGCCGATGAATCCACCTCCAATGACTGCTGCTGTACGGCATTCATATTGAGTAATAAACTGCTTGATCGCCGCCAAGTCAGGGATTGTCTGCAAGGTGAAGATATGTGGTTCGTTGATCCCTGCGATTGTAGGTCGGAAAGACTGAGCTCCTTGGGACAGGATGAGTTTGTTATAGGGTAGCTGATAGGCTGTATCTGCCTCTAGATCCCGTACGGTAATTTTGCGATTCTCGCGGTCGATATTCAGACATTCTGATCGAAGGCGGATATCGAGATTGAAACGACTTTCCAACCGAGTTTCCGTGTTAAGGACCAGAGCGCTGTCTGACTGAATAACTTCCCCGAGAGCATACGGGACCCCACAATTAGCGTAACTGACAAATGAGCCCTGCTCAAGAACCACGATGGAGGCCGATTCGTCCAAGCGTCGAGCTCGCACAGCCGCTGACATGCCCCCAGCAACACCACCAACAATAACAATTCTAATCGGGCTATCACTCTTCATTTTATTCAAATTATTCCATGGAGGAAAAAAGAAAATTAAATTCAAGATAATACTGTCTCCGCTCGGAAGTTGTTTAAATAGGTTGGGAGCCTAAACCGTGGTCGCCGACCTCGGGATCTGCTACATCAACATGCTTATACTGTATCCTATCGTACGATGCAGCTCTTTCCATGATTCGTCACTTTACCCCTCTTTTCCTAGTTGGACCTTGCTATTATGCAGTGCTTATTACCATAATTACTTTGCATCTTCGACTAATCCGTATAGCGATTTGATGAGTTCAAGAAAAAGCTTATGATTCAATACACAGGATGAATCTACATATTAACCTAAATAGGCAATGGTCTAGCACATTATCTTCAAAGTTGCAGTTGGCTTGGATGCTATTCTAACTTTTTCATGTTTGCCACAGGCGGTCTGGACTGTATAGGAACATTCTGGGACTATTCCTTTCTAGCGAGTCGCTCTTCGGCATCTAGATGCGGAGATAGAGGTAGGACGCAGAAACATTGCCATCTCGGTGGCCAATATAAATACAATCGCGGGCGTACGATATAAATGCAGGAACAAAATCTGTCCAAGTCTGCTTTAGTATTTGCATTGCTGTGATCAATAAGTACTGCTATATTTGAGGGGAATGAATGATTTTACTCTTCATACACTTACCTTTCCAGAGGTTCTGGTAACTGCTATATGACTCAAAGATAGCATAAAACAGGAAAATAAGAACTATATTCTATAGAGCCGATATACTTACGAAAAAGCATCAGAATACTACTTTGTGGGAGATTGAAGTTGAAGAAGTTCCTTGAGTTATTAGTAGGAGAAGACGGCAGATCCGGTCGCTTGAGCATTATTGCAACGCAAAAAAAAAAAAAAACCAGCTAATGTATCTAAATTCTTCCTGTTATCAAGAGAATTAGGAAATATAATTTAAAAAAAAAAGTTGGTCATCACTCTTAGGCTTAGTATAATCTTTGAAAATTCCATAAATCTCTTGGATATAAGTCATCCCAACGTTGGTCCTAGTAGAGCACTTGAAGTAAATATAAACAGGATTAGTTTCGGCTCTTTCTCAAATTGTAAAATATAAAAAGGTAGCAAGAATTTGAACGGTTGCCATTCTTATCTCCGCGCGAAAAAGAACCTTCTGACTCATACATATCCTCTACCCGGTGCAGCAACGACCCGACGCTGGCAAGAAATGTATGCGCAAGATATCTAGATTTCTAGAAAACTTCCACATTGGTTCTAAAGTAAAACGGTCTACAGTAACTTGTAAAATATACTTAGATCAAGATATATATCCTAGATTTAAAAAAAAAAAAAA